>OMNV01009288.1:0-46154 GCA_900303265.1 Brotula barbata | reverse complement strand
AGCAATGGATGATTTACCCACCCCACCCCCAGCTGAGGCAGATGTCCAGTTCGGGAGTGCTGAGCCCCAAAACATCTTTGTCTCATGTTCTGCCTTCACCCTGGTCACAGATCAAAGTCTGGAGGTCGGCTTCAGAGGTTGAGACACTGTAACTCCACCACACAAACACACACAGAGTCAGACAGATACAGGCCTCTGCACAACAGTGTCAAACACAGGTCAACGCTGTATGACATGAAA
Organism: Brotula barbata; assembly: GCA_900303265.1. NCBI lineage: Eukaryota > Metazoa > Chordata > Actinopteri > Ophidiiformes > Ophidiidae > Brotula > Brotula barbata. The sequence goes on along the minus strand of OMNV01009288.1, from coordinate 45,914 downwards.
AAATCTCCACGTCATCCTCCTCCTCAGTGAATAACAATCACTTGAGCAAGTTGGGAGGTTTAAGTCAGTGCTCATGCATTCCCACAAACACTCCCGGTGAGAGATCCTAGGTTTGGTGACTGATAGAAACAGCTGCCAAACCGAGTCAAGCCACAAAACACCTTCAGGAAGACTTTACAGACATCGCAAGTCATAAACTGTTAACTACAGCTACGCAACCACAGCTCGACCGGCACACTGTTACAGCTGCACACAATTAAATTACTGCTGCGTTAAATGCTTACATTTGCAGCATTGTGTTTGTTTTTGGAGACTCTTGCAGCTTTTGAATGTGAAAGTCAACCGGAAAGGAAAAAAATAAATGAACAAGAAACCCCGAAGCAAAGATGAGTAGGAACAATATGTTCTTTGCGTCTGTGTACTCTTCACCCATGTTTTCTTTTTAATGTCCCACATAGGCCTTATTTTATCACTGTCTGATCTGCCCTTTGGGTCCCATGTGCACTTTCTGGGAGGTATTGTTTGACAACCCTGTAAGTTTAAAAGCCTCTGATCCACATTATGACTGAAATGACAGAAATTGAAGCCACTGAGAGGCTTCTCATCCTGGGGTGGTCCTGTTCACCCTTTGACACTTACAACCCATTTGCCTGCAGTGAATCTTTGAAGTGACAGGGCGTTTTGCTCTCGTCAGTGGATCGTGGAGTGTTATTCTTTTGAGGTAAAAATCTGGCAAGGTTCTGCGTTTCATCCAGTAGCACTTTGGAACGGTTCCTCTGAGCGCTCAGAGGCGCATTGGCGCGGTTTCCGAGATTTCCCCTCATCCAGACTAGATCCAGCCGGGGCTGTGTTCAAAACCTGATGAGAAACAGGCGAATGTGGAGCCTTTAAGCCTGCCGAGGCCTCTGTGCTCAAATGTTAAACCAGGACCGCCCTCGTAAATAAACAGTAAGAGACACAAACGGATACATTGTGCACCTGCGAGCGGCAAGCGTCAGAAGAAAATGTTCTCCACTTGTTGCTGAATTGAAAAAAAACAGCACGTTTACAAACCCAAGTGCACAATAGTTTTCTTTTTCTCTGTTTTCTAGTGACATCTGGGTGCATTTTGCTTAGTTACACGAGCTGAATGCACGTAAGAAGTTGACTGGTGAAGCCCGACGTCCACTGTGGTGCGTCACAGTGGGATGCTCTCCTTTAAGAACTAATGTAGTAACGTAATGTAGTACTAATATATCTACTAACTGTGTAGGCAGCGTTGAAAAATAATCAATTTCTTTACAAAACAAATCAGGTAATCAATAACATGAAGACATGAGAACACTTTATTTTATGATATAACATAAAAGTAGTGCGTTCTTCAGTTTAAAAATGCAGTGACAAACCATCATCCGCTGTAATCATATATGGGCTGGTATGTAAAGTTTTTGGACGGAACGTCATCTTTAGTTCCATAGAGGTTACTTTAGGAACTGCTGTGGTCACGGTGCGCACACCAGCTCCCATCTCTCCACAACATCGCGCTGCACACGTCGTAAATTGTGATAAATGAGCACTACATCTCTAAATGAGGACTCATCCACGCACAGGTACACGCAGCGATCACTGCGCCAAGTATCGCCGCATAGCAGCCTTAAAATATGATCATCACAAACCTACCTGCCGGTGTGTGTGGCTGCCCTCCGATGGCGTCCTCTGCGGCAGGGAACGATGACTATACGGCCTGTCCGAGTTTAGACGAAGGAATTTGTAATCCAGGTTCCACCGTTTATGCGCAAAAACGCTCCCGGCTGAAGCGCGCCCAGCCTTGTACCGCTGCCAGCCCCTCTAACCGTGAGCTAGTAAGAGATGTACGCCCCCTCCGACCGCTACGTCCACCACCCCCCACCTAACCACGCTCAGCTCATTTGGTTTTTTTTCTGAGGATAAACACGACAGCCTACAGCCTGGCACCTTTATTACGTGCCTTCACAGCGTTTCCGATAAAAGACAGCGTGAGCTCGTTTGCATGTACAAATCAGTCCAATACTCCTTTCCGTGGAAACATAATGACAGAGCATGACGTCATCACAACAGGCACTCCCACCATCCAGGCTCTGGGGTTTGTCAGATAGCAGCAGGCTGTTTGTGTGTGCAGGATAGGGCAGGTGTGTTGTGTAGAATAGGAGTCATGGAGACATGTAAGGAGACAAGGCAGACAGGTATGGAGACAGGTAAGGAGCTGCCACATTGTCAGGACATCAGGTCATGCTCAGGTCCTGCTCCTCATTGAAGATGGGTTAAAGTGCAGAGAATTTATTTCCCTACGGGAATCAATAAAGTGTCCTTCTTTCTTTCTCTGTCTTTCATTAAGCTGGGAACAGAGCGTGTACGATCTCAGGGTGAAACTCTAGACTCCTCTCCTTCCCTGTCCTCCAGGCACAAACAGGCCAAAGCTAAACATGATACAGTTTCATCATGATGCCACCCTGGCTCAGTGCCTGACCTTCGTCCCCTCCTGACTCCATCATAGATATGTGACACAAAATTCTGCCTCGCTTCTGTACCATTTATCACATTGTCTACACTGCACAGTCGCAGTCTAAAATAGCCCGTGCAGTTCAGAGGATTGTCTTAATACCATTAAATTGCTACTAAGCCAGCAGGAGAGACGCTGACATGGTTGAACAGTGGGAAAGGCATATTCTATGGGAAGGGAATACATGATACATGACAATATAATGTAGGATAGGGGTTAATGTGTTCTGTCACGGCTGAGATCTAGTGGTTGTATGGAGTAACAACAGCAGCTCTGCAAACAACCACTCCCATAATTCCATGCAAAATGCAACTATCAGATGAAATCACTGGTTGGAATCCCCAGACTTCAACATTATCTGTTGTGGCACTGGTAGTGTGGTATAAAACATGAAAAAAACAATGTTTTTTTTGGTCACGTGAGAGGGAGCCAGTCTGCTGCGGAGTCGGATTGCAGCACACCTGTTCAATAACGGCTGCTTTACTGGGAATTTCAATCCAGACACAATCCATGAAACATCAGACAAGAGACTCAACTTCCCACCTGAAATTGCAACGCTCAATCTATGACCGGATATGGTCCTCTGGTCCAACTCCTGCCTGCATGCCTTCACCATACAGCTCACTGTCCCTAGGCAGATGCAGTAGAAGAGGCCAACCTCGCAGCTGAAGAGTGAGGCTGGAATGTTGAGACGCATCCAATGGAGGTGGCTTGGTGAGGCTTTGTCGCAAGGTCCACCACAAGGCCCCTGAGTGAGGGAGGATTCAGAGGACAGGCCCACAGGAATGCAGTTGAAGCCCTTGCCAACGCCACAGAAAGAAGCAGTCATTGGATGAGGCTGAAACGAGGAGACCACACCTGCGCTCCCAAGTGACCATCTGGATGGTAACCACGAGACACACACCCAGGTCTGATCAGACTGCAGTGGGCCTGCTCTGACCGAGGGTGTCTTGGGACAAAAGGCCGAAACACACAGTGAAGTTTAGGTACATAACTGAAGGAGTGTCAATCTAGTAGCATCAAGTGGCCATCTCCAAGAATAATCCCACCCCCTGAATTGTGTGCTGAAACTTCAGGACTTCAGGGTCCCACTAAAAAAATCCAATAAACAGATGTGTGTGAAAACTAAAAATCACTAGACTAAAACAAAAACAGTGAGGAAAATGTGTGTTGATTTTTTTTTAAACCAGAAAAATTAAGAATCATCACTTGATAATTGACACACTAATGTTTGAAAACATTTGTGTCCTAGTGGAGCACGATGGTATTATTCATATACTGACTGCAACATTAGTAGTATAAATTGAAAGTTTTCCTGTTATGCTTCCTTTGAAATATGATAACTACAACCAAGTGAATGGGTTCTGATTCAGCAGACATCCTGAAATAACAAAAAGACCTTGATGAGTCTCTTCTCCTCTTGTCTATAAAGGGAGGATGTTCATGCAGTGTTTGATCTGCGGAGGGACTGCAAGGATTCTGAGGCCCCCATAAAAGAGAGATATTTGAACTTGGGTGGTCCAAAGAATTATAATAAAAAAATATGAATTTTAATTCCATTAGAAATTAATGATGATGCCAGGAAGTGCCATCCATATCCCTATATTCCAAGAAAGGGTCATTAAAATGTATTTATTTTCTATGGGCAATATATATAGTATAAATATACAAATATTACACTGTTATCTCAAATTGTGTATATTGTATATTATTATTTCTAGTGTGCAGTGGACCGTAAAGTAGTGAGAGAAACACTGTGCTCTGTTTAAACAAAATCTAGAGATTAAAATAAATGGGCCAGGAAGAAGGAAGAGAGAGGGAGAGACCAGCCATGTGGACACATATAGTGGATACTGTTTCTATACCATCTTTGTCCAGGAATGTAGCGAATACATTCCACTTAGTCCTCTGGATTGATCCTTGTAGGGGAGTTGAAATTTAACACTGGAGCAGACGGACTTGCTCTTTCCGCCCAATCTAGATGGCATTGAACCTTAATCACAGCAAGCCAAGCAGGGATTCTTTCAGATGGTTAAAAAGTATTCATTTACTCCACAGAATATACCTTTTTCAATCAAGAACACCCAAGGCCTGCAAGTGGTAATGGCCATCTGCACTCTTGAGTCAGAAAAAGACCACTAACAGCTTCGTGCTCTCTCTTTCACTCTTTTCTCTGAGTCTCTTCATGTGTCTTCTGATTGTCTAGACACTCAGTTCTGGGCTCCCGAACACATACATCTGTGGCTTCCCCACCCCGCAGACTCTCTCACAGCTCCATCCACCAGTATTATGTTTCATCATATCTATACAGATGCAACACCATCTCAGTTTTATCCATTTTATGTATTGTATGACAGGTTACTGTTAAGGAATAAAAACTCTTCACTTTTATTAATATACAATCAAGAACAAAAGTGCTTGGAGACCATCTATGCTACTTCAAAACCGGGAGAGTGTTTTTAAAGTCTGTCTCTTTTACTGTAGACATAAATATAGAGCCATCCTAATTTTTGAGCCTCTATTTCACATACACACACACACACACAATTTCTAAGGACCCCTATATTCCTCGAGCCCACCCACCACAAAACCACATCTCACATGCTGATACCCAGAGACAGATAAATACAGTCCTGCTGCTTCACATCTGGCACTGAGCAGAGGCTTCTCTTTCTCTTTCGCTGGAGCACCATGTTTGCTGCCCCCTGGTGCTCGCAGGACGTGATAGATGCCTCTTAGATTAAAAAGTGATTTGGGAGAGATGACCTTTCAGAAGAACTACTCCCAAGGGTACAGCACAAGCAAAAACTCATCTCTTACATAATGTGCTTCCTACTGTTGTGCTGTTTGAGCCTTTTGTGTTTTAACATATATACTGGCCTATTTTCATGCTCACCTCCAGCACAATTTAACCCTTCCCTCTTTAAAAGTGCCTTTTTTCCAACTCTATTTTTAACCGGGTTGTCATTCTTCTTCACTCTAATTCTGCCTTGAGGCTTCGCCCAGCTGACTCACATGTTCATTAACATGCATGGCTGCACCCACTTCCACAAATAAACAACCTCTATGGATGGATGGTATGCATGCACATATCCAGATGCAACAACTATATGTATCGCACACCTGCTCACAAATAACATAACCAAACATAGTCTTTTAAATTAGTGCTAGAAAGAAGTGTAATAGACATGTATGAGGTTGCCACGTTTTAGATCAAATTTTCTACATATATTTTAAAACAGATTTAATTTTACTCTGTCATTGCCATCGGGGACAGCATTAGGTCAGTGACGCTTCAAAACACATATTCATGTTGTCACCAAAGTGTGTCACACTAACCCTCGGCAGTGAGAGCAGATAACTGCAATCCCTGCTATAAAAAGATCTGCTGACACACACAACTACCGCCTATAGATAAACATACAGACACCACGTGACTCCACAGCCACTCAGCTCAGGTGCTTTTTATGATGTAACACAAAGAAATGCTGCATTAATATTGGGAATGTACTGAAGAAACAGACCAAAAATTTGGAATCACACGACTATATCATATATGCACACAGAGACCATGACTTAAGAACATACATACATACATGAAAGGGGCCAGGGGGAAAGGGGTGTGCACAGAAATATCACAAAATATCATATCATTCGGGTTAGGCTATTCAAAGTAGAGAAATGTGATAGGTCTTGCACAACAAGAGCTTTTGATATACTGTATACTGCCATCTAAAGTATACTTTTGAAATTGACTTGTGCTGAGAGAGCAGACCTCACAGTGGCTGTTTTGGGCCTGAATGCGCAATTGCATTGATGCCAACACTAGAAAAACATAAGCTTACTTTTATTTCATTTGTAAGAACACTAAACGATGCTCCATGTTTTGTATATGTGAATAGACTATTAAGTGGACAGAAAAGAAAAAGAACTTGAATCCTTTCCTCAACAAACCGTTACAGTTAGTCACGTTTATTGAGATTGCAGTTTTAAGTATGGTGTGACATGATATTTGGCTTAGGTCAGGTTAACAAAGTTCGAAGCTGTATAGTGTACTTAATGGAGATCTTTGTTTTTTTTTCACTTGATTTGAATACTAATATTTTCTTTTTTTTACCTCACCTCATCCCCTCTGCTTTAATGGCCATCTTGGCTTTCCTGTGACTTGTTGACTTGGCTTTCACATTCTTCGTAATTCTGTTTCCTTCTGTCTTAGTCTCAGTCTTCTTGTGCATCTTTTCCTCATCATCATCCTCTTCATCTTCTTCTTTCTGCAGCTTCAGATTTGGCACCTCTTTCAATTTTTTAAACTTCTTGAGGTCAGCACAGAACAACACCTGAGACAATGAGAGACACTCTTATAGTGCACAAGTTGTAAAGAGAGTGAGAGTCCTATCATCAGTTATTGTAGAGTAACACTCACCGATTGTGCCCAGCCAGCATAAGGACCCCATAGGTTTCTGAAGAAATCCCCTGTGTAGAATTAAATATCAGACTAAATATACCGAATATATCCATACCAATGAGCAAATATTATATATCATCATATACTGTATATACTTATATGTATGTATATACCAATATCTCTGTGAAGTTTCTCTGTAATGCTTTTCTGTCCATTGCCAGCTGCACATTTGTAGTCACGTTTAGCAATCTGCCATACATGTGTGTCAATGGGCACAGCCTCCGCCTTATCCAGGGACATCAGACATACACAGTCTGCCACCTACAGGACAAGACAAGGAAAGAAATATGACTTGTTAAAGTTTTTCATATTCCATGCAAATACGCTTGGTACAAGTATCTGATTGTTCTTTGCTGCTTTACCTTTGTGCCTACGCCAGGTAGAGTACGCAGAGCATCTCGTGCCTGCAGATATGGTATACTTCTTAGACCATGAAGCCACTGGAGGCCATAAGCGTCCAGAATCTGTTTTGCACTCTGCTGTAGAAACCGAGCTCTGTATCCAAATCCAAGATCCCTGAGACGTTTCTCTACACTGCAGTCTGCAATTTAAAATGTAGAAAACAATTTTGTGTATAAAATTGTGTCTATATGAAGCCAAGTACAGAAAGGGAGAGATGAGATGACAATGCAGGAAAAAAGAAACTGATGATTTAGCATGTATTGGCTAATACAAAGCTTTTTTTCTAGCACTGAGCTTTAAGTAACGCCCTGTCTTACACTTTACCCTACGGTTGAATACATGCTGTATCTTTTGTCGGTAACATTCGAACATATGTGAAAAATAGTGCACCTGCAAGTGCAGACAGGGTAGGAAAGTCATAGTAATTGGTTTGATCCAGTTGGCACAGTGGTGTGCCCAGAGCCTGGCACAGCCTCTCCACCATGCCCTGGATACGAGAGATATGATTGTTAGAAGTGCAGATGAATGAAAACAAGCATTCAGTGGGGTCCTGGCGCAGCATTCGCACACCTGAGGAAAGACAAAACATGTATTTCAGATACATCTCATAGAGAAGAGTATTGTATTGACTTTTATGTTACACTATAAAAAGGAATCAGCATAAACAAATGCTGACCAGTGAATATGTTAGCAATGTGCTTGAAGTGAGGGTCTGCTGCCTCCCATTCTCTGTACAAATCCCCGAGCTTCACATTCAGCTGGAAGTAATCGCTGAGCATCTTTTCTTCCTCTTCAGTGTCCCAGTCAATGGTTGGAGCCATCGGCTCCTCCTCCTCCTTCACAGCAAATTTGAATCGCTTCTCTGGCTTGTTTTGCTCTGGGTGAGGATCGCCAGCTCTCCTCTTCCCCACTCTTGGATTTTCCTGCCTCACTTGGTTTTGGTATACATGGTACCACAGATGGTCATCTGTCTGGGTCAGAGTCCACACTCGTCCCCCCATCACTCCGGTCCAGTGGCCATCTGCAGTCTCTCTCCAGCTGTGGGTTGAGACAGATGTATATGTAAAGACAAAGGAATCTGCTCTCTTTGGGTGTTGAGTTCAGTGTCAATTGGAGTCTGACCAACCTACCGGAATGTTTGTCCACAAGCCAAAGTGAGATCAAGACGCAGCTCTGACCTTGCACAGGCCAGAGATCTCCAGACTTTTACTCCTGATGACAACACCGCATGGGTGGCCATGACTGAATGGTGATAACGGTGACTGAAGTCTGAGGGTTAGAGATTTAACAACTCAAATACCGGCGGTTTTGCACAGAAAGCTCATCCGAATCAATTTGCTGTATGCGGCAGTTATAAACTCTAGACAGTAATATCTTCTGTACGTAGCCTACTTCCTCTTTTACTGTTTACAGCAGACAGTATGAGTACGATTTTATAGTGCCTCCTACACGCTACATGACTTTCAACGTCATCAGATCGCTGTACAGTTCAAACTACACAACTTTCTGTCTTCTCATCGGGTGTCCTACGTCGTTGTGTTTTACACCCTACATGACTTATCGGCGACAGGAGGTCACACAACATAAGGTCTTTCACCTGGAGGATTCCCCGACAAGTTTGTCTGATCTCCAAACAACGTCCACTCACGAAAATACAGACGAAAGGTGCCACGGGAAATCACGCGACACCATGCGCGAGACAGGATTTTGTTAGAACGTGCAGTCAAATAAAGTTCTATAAAATAATAAAAAAGAAACGTGCAGTGCAAGTGGTCTGTGTGCTGATTTGCAGCGAAAAAAAACCAAGAAGAAAAGAAAAGAGTGCGGAGAAAATAATGGAATAAGAGACGCGGGCAGCAAGTGGCGAGTGGAAAATCAGGGGTAAAATCAGTCTGAACTCGGTACTACACGGTGTTGTTATAACTACCAAAAAAGATGGACAAAAAGACTTTACACGGGGTTACAGAGCCGCGCATATCAAAATGAGAAGAATGAAATGTCATACTGAGACTGGTTTAAATTGATATAATATAAGTGCAAGAAGCAGATTTAGACGTTATCGTGCTTTTAATTTTCCTGTGTAATAATAAAATAAAATTACTAAAACGTCGATCTGACGCAACATTACAAGTGTTGGCCACTCCATTACCGATTGTCAATATAACTGCTGATTGGCTCTTTCTCGCGTAGTAGGCGGGTTGTTTGATTATGCTCATTCAGGATAGGTCAATGACTGTAGGAGGTGCCGTCTCTGATTGGTTGTTATTTTTACTCGTCATTTTCCCACTTGACTATTACAGGAAGTTACGACCCAGCCTCATTGTCTCTCCGAAAGGAAAGTGTACGTGTCTCTGGTGGCGCCCGGCGAAAAGAGTGAGAAATGGCGGATATGTTGACACTTTTCGCTTCTGTTGGGCTCAGTGAGCAGAAAGCGAAGGAAACGTTGAAAAATGAAGCTCTGAGTTCGGCCCTGAAGAATGCAATCGCTCAGGTACGACCGAAGTAAGGGAAGTGTCATGGGGCAAAGCTGACTTAACTGCTACTTTTCAACTGGTCCTAACTCACGGAATAGACCTTTATTGTATCAGGAAACATAGAACTACCCACCACCATCACATACGACCCTTGTTCCTTTCATTTTCACTTTAGTACTTTTATTTTCACTTTTGTCGTCAGACCTATTTATGGACTGATCTTCTCGTGATAATGACAGAGCACAGGCTCGTTAAACAAACACAAACGCGCACACACACACTTACACACACTTGGAAGTAATGCTGTATTCACTTCCGATCTCTTTCCTTTGGATTCAACAGGCCCAGAGTCTGCATGGAATGTCAGGAGTGGACAAAGCCATGGGCACATTGCTTTATAGTATGGCGTCTCGCCTTAAAGACTCCAAACGTGTGGTTTTCCTTGCAGACTATATTGCTCAGCGTAAGATCTGCACAGAGCTACAGCTGGCAGGTAATTCCTTTTGACATGTTGCAACTTGACATTTGACAGTAAAAGTGGGTTGTGTTCGGGACAAAAATGGTGGCACCAAGGCAAAAACATGAAACACTCACAAACAGCATTTCTCTTTGCGTCTGTTTTTGTAGCTGCTTTGGACTTTGTGAAGAGCCATCCTCAGGACCCCATCAACCAGATGGATTTTGAGGATGCATGTGGAATTGGTATAGTCATAACACCAGAGCAGATTGAAGATGCAGTAAGGACATGAAATCACAGACTGTTTATTTCACAAGCTTTACTGCTGGTTGTATGCTGACAGTCAAATGCTTACAGGTTGAGACAGTAATCAAGAAGCACAAGGATCAGCTATTGAAGGAGCGGTACCACTTTAATACGGGGCTGCTAATGGGTATGAAATCACTCTACAATCAACACTAATTTGGATAAATATAGTACACTTTGTATTTAAGCCTCATAGATTTAAAGATATGGTATATTATTTCTAATATTCTTTCTATTGATTCTATTATTATGATATTGAAATGACTCATTGACATTTGTTGTTGCAGGAGAGGCACGCGCTGCTCTGAAATGGGCTGATGGAAAAGTCATCAAAAATGAGGTGGACATACAGGTATGTTTAAAAAAATGAGTGATAGATTTTAACTTGGTCAGTGTGGTAGAAAGGAACAAGATACATTTTCCTGTCCCAGAACATATCTGTATAGTATAGTTTTTACTCTTACATACTCTTGGTCTCTGTTAGTGTCTGTGTGTGTCTCTGTGTGCATTTCCCTTATCAGATTATTCTACAACAGGCTCTTTTAACACAAGTGTAACCTTGTGCTTTGCACGTACAGGTTCTTCACCTATTGGGGCCCAAGACCGAGGCTGATCTGGAGAAGAAACCTAAGGTAGTGTCTTACAAATCATGTAATTGCTCTGAGATGAAATTAATTCCTTTCGTAGATAATTGATAAGCAATGATCCTCCAGGCCCAGAAAGCCAAAGTCACACAAACTGAGGTGCAGTTGAAGAAAGAGGTAGCAGTGAATGGTCAGTAGACAAGTGGGCAGAAGATGAGTCAACGTGATGTTTTGTTTGCAATGTGTGACATGTAATAACTGTTTTAGGTGATGTAGGTACTGAGGGAAAATCATTGATGGAACAGCTCAGAGGAGAAGCGGTGAAGTTTCACAAACCAGGTGAGAAAGTAATCTGACTGGTACATTGTGTTGGTATCATCAAAGTGCTTGTTTTTGCTTTATTTTGTTATTGTCAAAGTGACATGTCATTGTTGGCATTTCCTCTCCTATCCTTCCCCCTCTTGTGTAGGAGAGAATTATAAAACTGAGGGCTATGTGGTGACACCGAAAACTATGGACTTACTTAAGAAGCACATGGAGTTCACTGGTGGACAGGTACAAAAAAGCCCAACTATAAAGGTGTAAAGTTAAGTTGAAAAATAAAATGTGCTCACGTGCTTTTCTCTTTCTCATTTCTGTTTTCCTTTAGATACGGACTCGCTTCCCCCCTGAGCCCAACGGAATCCTTCACATTGGTCATGCCAAAGCTATCAACTTCAATTTTGGTTATGCAAAGGTACAGATGTTTCCTGCTTTCTTGCACTGCAGTGCATAACTTATGCACTGAAATTACAGCGGTTTCTCTTAAATATTGCCTTTTCCTTCAGGCCAACAATGGAATTTGTTTTTTGAGGTACGATGACACAAATCCAGAGAAGGAGGAGGAAAAATATTTCACTGCTATCAAAGATATGGTGGAGTGGCTCGGTGAGTTTGAGTTTTTTGAATTGTACCTCACGTGATGTCATGTGAATCGTGTATATTTAAGGGTATGCTCCCCTGCTTGTGTATATTGTTAAAAATAACAATATGAAATTGTAATTGAAAATTATAATAGTATTAGTCTGGCAGAACAACAGAAGTGTTACTAATGATATCAAAGCAATTAATTATTATATTGAGAAATGATTTAAAATAAAAATAAAATATGGAACATCAACACAGGTGTTGCTAATGATAATGATTAAATATCCAGGACAAAATGAATGTGTTTGTGCGTGCTTGCATGTGTGCGCGTGTGATGGGCTCGTTTTGGGCCCATTTGAGACGAAAGAGCATTTTATTAGGCTGCTCTCAGGTGGTCAGACAGCAGCAGACCCATTCAAGATTTCTGCTGAAATTTTCTTGTTTGCTTTAGGATCCTTTCACATTGGTGTCATCTCATTTTACAGGCTACACACCTTATGCTGTCACGCACGCATCAGATAATTTCCAGCAGCTCTACGACCTTGCTGTGGATCTTATTAGGAGGTAAGTATTTGGACTAAGTGTGCAATTTCGTAGAAATGCGTAGGTAGTCAGCTGACATTGCAGTCTTTATGTCTTCCTTCAGGGGTCATGCATACATATGCCATCAGAAGGTAGAAGAACTGAAAGGCCATAATGCTCCCCCATCACCATGGAGAGACCGACCCATTGAAGAGTCACTCGTCCTCTTTGAGAGAATGAAGAAGGGCCTGTTTGCTGAGGGAGAGGCTACACTCAGGATGAAGATGGTCATGGAGGATGGAAAGATGGACCCCGTTGCATACCGAATCAAATACACACCACATCATCGAACTGGAGATGAATGGTATTAAATTGCAAAGTGTCACTCAAACTTGCGTGCCGGTTAGCTAAGGTGTTTTCATTTTTTGCCACTTTCACTCATTTAGGTGGTTTGATTACAGTAGCTGTGTTTGATTTGGTCCTGTTTCATTCGACCCTCTCCCCAGGTGTATCTACCCCACGTATGACTACACCCACTGTCTGTGTGACTCCATTGAAGACATCACTCACTCACTGTGTACCAAAGAATTTCAAGCCAGGTATAGTCAAGTGTCTTTGTGATCATACCTGCTTGACTGCATTGTCAGACATTGCATGGATGCCTGTATGAACACACGGCTAATGTTCTTGTTTTGATTTTTGTGTCTTTCAGACGTTCATCATATTACTGGCTGTGTAATGCTCTGGATTTGTACTGTCCTGTTCAGTGGGAATATGGACGCTTGAATCTAACGTACACTGTAGTGTCAAAAAGGAAAATTGTCAAATTAGTAGACACTGGAGTTGTCAGGTAAAATGACAAAACAGATGTCTTGTGTTCTGTAGAAAACATTGCACGTGTCAACAAAGTATGAAAACATGCTTTCCAATTACAGAGACTGGGATGATCCTCGTCTTTTCACTTTGACTGCTCTGAGGAGAAGAGGTTTTCCACCAGAGGCAATCAACAACTTCTGTGCACGGGTATGCAGGAATGTGACAAGCACAGTTTGAATTTGAGGAACTAAAAGTTAGTCAGTAGTTAAAAGTCGGTGGATACTGCTGTTTCAAAATTATGCCTGTGATCTTGGTAGGTGGGAGTAACAGTTTCCCAGACAATGATGGAACCCCACCTATTGGACGCATGTGTGAGGGACGTGCTGAATGACACAGCACCTCGAGCTATGGCTGTGCTCTATCCCTTGAAAGTGACAATAACTAACCTTCCAAAGAACAAAAGGGTTTGTACATGACTTCCTTAGGCACATTGACTAACTGACTCCTCAGTAATTACACATTCCACTCATATCTTACTTTACATGAATTTTAACCTGCAACCTGCTGTTTTTTCCCTTCTCAGTCAGATGTACAAGTACCTGATTTTCCTGCTAATGAGGCCAAAGGCAGCCATACAGTTCCATTTACAAGCACCATCTTCATTGACCAGAGTGACTTCAGAGAGGTTAGACATATTTCATCTTCAGGGACTTCATAGAATAAGTCATAGACTGCGCACCTGCTGGTCTGTGAATGGAAGATGATTGACTCCTCCTCCTTTGCAGATGACAGAAAAGGGTTACAAACGTCTCACCTCAGAACAGCCAGTAGGTCTAAGGCATGCTGGTTATGTCATCTCTGTACAGAAGGTCATCAAGGTGAGATTCCAGACATTTTAGTCATCTTTAATAGTTTGTTGCTATTAGAATTTCTATTAATTGTTTGCTTCACTATTTTCTTTGTGAAGTAATTTTTTGTGTGTGTCTTTTTTCAAGTAATACATATCTGTCAATCTGTTCCTCAGGATTCTGATGGTACAGTGGTGGAGTTGGAGGTTAATTGCTGCAGTTCCGATACTGCAGAGAAACCAAAGGCCTTCATCCACTGGGTCAGCGAGCCATTATTGTGTGAAGTACGGCTGTATGAAAGGCTGTAAGTCCTTAAAAGCACTGTCATGAAGAACCAACAGCACATGTACCAGACCCATTCACCAAAACATCCCACTGTCTTTGTAGATTCACGCACAAACACCCAGAGGATCCAGCTGAAGTGCCCAATGGTTTCCTTAGTGACATTAACCCTGTAAGTTCATATGCGTCGCTTTTCCAAACCTTTTTTGGATGTAGTTAAATGTTTCCCTGCTTGTAGTGATTTAATACATTTCCTCTTTTTCCATCATTCAGAATTCCCTGCATGTGATCAACAGTGCCTTAGTGGACACTTCAGTTAAGGGAGCAAAGGTGTTTGACAAGTTCCAGTTTGAGAGAGTGGGCTACTTCTCGCTGGACCCTGACAGCACTGCAGACAAGGTGCAGTAAGATAAAAGATTACAATGAAAAATTATATTCTTTAACATGAAGAGTATGTAGTAGAATACTCACTTACATTACTCACGTTTCAGGCATTTTTATTGTAAATTTCAGACAGACTGTACGTAGTAGAGCCTGACCAATATGTCTGCTGTTGGTTTATTTTAGACATGTATTGCATATTGAGTTTCCCCCCACTTATTTTGGCAGCAGCAACAAAAGTTCTCTAATGCTGATGAAGTAAAGTGTTTTACTCAACATTTCAACAGCTGCTTGGGTAAAGTGTAAGTAACATGTTTTTCTTTGAATGCAGCTCATCTTCAACAGAACAGTCACTCTTAAAGAGGACCCTGGGAAGATCTGAGTGACTACGATCAAGCCACACTTCCTGCTTTCCACGAGCCCACGTATACAAATGTGTTCTTGTTTGCATCAATTAAAGTGTAATATCAGCTAAAACTACTTAAACTGGGGTTGAATCAAATTGAACACTGTGATCATGATTGATTCTAACCATTTTAGTGCCCTAGGCCAGATACACACACACACACTCCCTTAAGTTGACTAACTTTCTTTAGAGGCAAAAGTATTTTATAGAATAATACTACAAATTAAAATTAATTTCAATTGGAAGGAGCTAAATGATACAATGAATATTGCATTGAACTGGGACCTTACTTGGACCAGCGTTAGAATGAGATCTGCCATGACTTTTGTGTAATCTTGAGACCACTTCTTGGACGAATCTGTTAATGCTCATGGTAGCCATGCCACTGAGACAGCCTTGTGCCATTGTTGACCTCAGGCAGGTTTCAATCACCTTCAATGTTGAGAAGTTATCTCTGCAGAACCTGGTGTTGATGGAGAAGTTCGCTTTCTAAAAGCAATGAATAGATGACTTGTGTGAAATGTAAATGATTTGCTTTTACTTCATTCAGGGCGTTGTAAAAGTTAACATGTTTTGCCCTCTACAGACAGACAATGACATTTGCCCAATTCTGACTTTCTATCAAAATAATGTTACCCACCTCTATACATCTCTTCCTCCTTCATGTGTATACTGTATGGATATATATTTTTATTCCACCCCTGGCAGCTTAAATCGTTTCACTTTCAAATGATATCTGCAGATCACAAATTAACGTTCACAAGACTCTCGTCTTGACACTCACATCAAACATTCATAAAAAAAGGATGCACAGAGAACATTATCTGTAATTCATCTCAGTTTTGTGCTCTCATATTACCTCTCTGGTATGCCTTGCAACAGATGATGCCCTAGACAACTGCCTAGTTTGGCTATGCCCAGAAATAGGCCTGTCTGTAATATTCTACATTTCAGAATTGCAGTTCTCTTACATAGAAGTCTGTGATTATATTTATCAAGCTGTAGAAAAAACATTTGTTTTCGGAGAAGTGTGGCAAAGCTGCTGGTTCAGTATCATTTTGATCAGCCTCAGTTGGTCTCATTAGTCACCTTGATTTTTTTTTTCTTCTACTGCAATAATAATAATTTCATTGTTTTTATTCCACGTATGCAAGACGGAAATGCGTGTCCATTGGGTGTCAAAAAATTGTAGCCATAACCTGATATTGCACAAAGATGCTCCCAAATGCCATACTGCATACAAGATTTATAACAACAAAGTGTCACTGCCAAACTGTGTTTTTAGTACCACATGTCTCATTTTGACAAGATTTCATTAATAAATGGTGCTAAAACTGCAGTCTGTCTATTATCCAAAAGCAGGATTCATTTTGTTGTTTTTGGATCCATACCAATAATTATTGTTTTCCTGGCATTAACAATAAACACTTTTCAACCAACATATTGGATTTCTAACAATTCATTTTTGTATGATTCTTAATTTTATCACACAATATTTGATATGGGTGGGTATCATGGAAATTATTAATATCTGCGCTGACTAATCAGGTAATTTCACTATTCCTAGTCCTCCAAGTTAAAAACCTGTACCAGACAAGTGGCAGTAAATCAAATTAAAGTAATATTGCAAGAAATAATATACTTCACATCAACAGTGTGTTCTGCCTCTACTACAGTTTTGCCATTCTTAAAGGGTTAATCACCGTGGGTGCATCACAGAAAACACACTGGACTGACACAGACCACGAGGAGTGTGGCGCGTGGGAATTAACCCTCAACTATCCAGAGTCTCCTGTGCAGCACACAAATATTCAGTTTAATTCTGAAGGACTACCTTAAAACATCCAGAAGCTAATGAACCACTAAGAGCGTCTGTCTGGTATATCTGGGTTTTAAGGTGGACTGGGCGCTGTCTAACTCTCCTACCACATTGCCTCCATTTACGTGTCTGCGTAGTCTTTAAAAGATGACCCGACATGTATCACTTATCGCGATATTACGTTATGGAAATAACGCGACAGCGGGACTGAATTACAAATCGTTAGCTCATTGGTCTGAGGCTGCTGTTGTAAGATGGCGCCTAGCGAAATATGAGTGGTACTGAAAAAGTAAAAATAGAGTCAGCGATCTAAGGAAAACTACGAGATACAAAGCACAAACCAGTCAGAGAGAAATAACAGGGGCACTCCCCTTCCTTACTCATCGGAAGAGGAGCGTCTTGACAACTGTACAGAAGCGCAGTGGCGACTCAAGCCTTGGTTCGATTAAGGAAAAAAGGTAGCTAACGCGCCTGCTAACATTAGCCTGCTAGCAGTGGAGATAACACAGAAGTCATGGGACATCAGACAGCGATTTCGGATAATTTTGGTTGTTGTTTGGGAGTTGCACCGTATGTATCTAGCGATCTGCCGTAGTTGTTGATCCGAACCCCTCGTTGCACTTAATTGCGTGTATGGTTTGCTGTGATTTGTTAGTAACACGCGGCTAACAGTAGTTAGCTGGGTACCTGGCTAACCTAGCTTGTTGTGTAATCAGATATTAGTTAAACGAGCTGTGTCTGCTATCGTACTGCGCGAAAACATATTAACGCCATTACTTGTCAACTGCAAGACCAATAGATTTCTCCCTGAAGCAGTTGCCAACGCTGCCTTGAACACTGCGCCGGATTTGGAAATAGACCGCGCTTTTTGTCCCAGCTCGTATACGGACAGCTAGATTTAACCCTTTCGTGTTACCCTCTGCCCGAGCCGACACTGGGTGGTGAGCTTAAGTTCGGTTTGCAGATATTCCAAAACCATTTACTGACACTAGCATAGTGTTTTGTATATTCATAACTAATAACTACAGCTATGTTTGTTATTATTCTGACACGGTTCCATCTCTGAATCTCATCGTGGCAGAAAAAGGGGTTATATTTCAATATTAAGCATTCCCAATAGAAGTAAAAGTTACTTCCAAACCAATTCTGTCTGAAATCACCTTTTCACAGGTGTCCTTTCAGACGATTGGGTTGTAAGCAGTAATGAATAACTCCCTGGATGGTTCAGGCTCCTATGAGGAGCTGGTGAGACAGAAAGCACGAAGCATCCCCCAGCATCGCATGAAGGAGTTCCTGGAGTCTTTGGCCACCAAGGGTCCAGATGCCCTGCAGGAGTTCAGCCAGCCAAGTGGAGATGTGGCCACCACCACTACCACTATGGTTTACCAACAAGAGGCCAACTGCATCTACACAGACAGCACAGAGGTGGCAGGGTCACTCTTGGAACTGGCGTGTCCGGTAAATTGGTGTAACAAAGGGTCTTAAAACATTCTGAGAGTTTTTCAATGAATTAGGCTCACTGATACTGTCCATGTGATGTTCAGGTTCAGGTTCAAGTCCAGCCACAACAGCAACAAATTCATGACTCCACGGTTCAGCAACAGTCTATACAGCAAAACTCTGAGCAACAGATAGTACAGGTTGGTGTCATCCTCATTCCATTGTGTCACATTTATTATCCAGTTATTCTGAGTTCAGCAATTCTAGCATCTGGCTTGTCCTTTTAGGTACAGATCCAACAGCAACAAGGTCAGATGCTCAGTCAGGTCCTCCAGGTGCCCTCTGGTTCGCATCAACAGCTACAAGGCGTGACCACTGCACAGCTAATTCAGCCAGGTGATCTTACTGAGGAACAGCACCAACAGGTACACAACCACACATGCACAGATCTCATTAGCAATTCCATACCTTATTACAAGCCAGAGTGAATTTAGTTATCAATTTGTGTCTGTGTTCCGTGTTTCAGCTGCAGGCACAGTTGGTAGCAGCTGTAGCTGGAGGACAACAGATCCAAATCCAAACAGTGGGGGCACTCTCTCCCACACAACAACAGGATAGTGCTGAGAGGAGGGTACTAGGAACAACTGCTGCCACATCACAGGCAGCAGGCGTTCTTCAACCAGCCAAGAAGCGCAAGGTGGACATGCCTATCACCGTGTCCTATGCCCTGCCAGGCCAGCAAGTAGCCACAGTCCTAGCTATCCCTCAGGGACAAGGACAGCAGCAGAGCTACGTATCCCTACGCCCAGACCTGCTCACCGTGGACAGTTCCCACCTTTATAGTGCTACGGGTACTATTACCAGTCCCACAGGGGAGACCTGGACCATCCCTGTCTACTCTGCACCTGCTGGATCTGGGGGCCGTGAGCAGGTCACACATATTGCCATCCCCCAGGAGGCCTATGGAACAGTGCAGGTCACAGGAGTAAACACTACAACGATGACCACAATGCCAACACAAGTTACTGTTGAAAACGACAAGCTGAAAATCCCTTCAAGTCAAAGTCAGACAGCACAAGCTGTCTCTAGCATAACAGGTACTGTTGGAATGGGGGGGCAAGAAGAAGTGGTGCACACACTGGCAGCAAACACACTGTTTCCTGCTCAGCTGATGAATGGAAACATCCATATCCCTGTGGCAGTGCAAGGCTATCCCAATGCTACGCAATCCCTTATCTGGGACCCTCAGCAGCAGGTGCTCCACACACAGGGGCTGTCGGGGCAGGACGCACAGCAGCTACAGGTAATAACAAATGTCAGAGAGATATGCTGATCTTGTAGATGTTTATGTTTTATGGTATCGTGTCTGTTGGACTGGAATAAGTAAACAGCTTTGCTGTGTTGTGCAGGGTCAGACAGTGGCAGTAGCTGAGGTAGATGCTCAAGGCCAACAACAGGTGCAGGTGCAGGAGCTTCTCCTGCCTGCCACTCTGAAGCCAGAGGAGGGACTCGAAGTATGGCGACTCTGGTCCCAGCGGAAGAACGCAGAGATGGACAAAGCAGATAAAAATAAACTGGCTCCAATCGGCCGTAAGTGTATTTATGCAATGTATACTGCAATTTTAAAACAACACACTTGGAATAATTACCAATATAATTCTATTATTGGAACAGGAACACAAGGTATAAATATAAAGTAGACCATTCATATAGAAAGTTAGCTCAAATGAAGTAACAATCCTTCTACATATTGTTGTGTCTGTTACTATGATGTTTGCACCTAAGATGTAGCTCTCTGAATCTCTTTGTACATTCGCTGTATAATCTCAATAAAGCTTTTCTTCTTCTTCTTACTTTTCTCTGAGTGTGTGTCAAGCTGATTTTTTTTCTTCCTGCGTTTAGGTCGCCAGGCACTGCGCTTTCAGGAGGACTTGGTTTCGTGTGCAGTAGCTGAGCTCTGCATGGGTCTCTCACTGATGACCACAGAAGCCCGAGGGATGGAAGGGGAAATTTATGAGGCAGATGTCCTCTACTATGTCTTCCTGTGCATACAAAAAGTAAGTTCAAGATGTACAGACCCACAGTGCTTAAGCATACTTCAGCCACTGCTCATACTTAGGTTTGCTGAGTGAGCACATTTCTCTGGCTTCTTTTTTCCTCCAGTATCTGTTTGATAATGGTCGCGTGGACGACGTTTTCTCAGATCAGTACTACACTCGATTTGCTCACAGTTTGCACCAGATCCTGGAGCCATGGAGACCATCTATACACCCGTTAGGTGAGAACAACAATAAAGACAATGTCGACACTAAAGATTTGTTGGCAATTATTTTCATTGTTGAATTGTCATCTGAACTCACGGGGATTTAAGAATATTTTAACCTGAACCTGTTTTAGCCAGATGAGCGCAGCATCAAACAGCAGTGCTGAGCTGCCTTCCTTCCAACTGTCTGTGTAGTCAGCTGATTAACCGGGCTGCATTTTTAGCTAACTAAAGTCAGTGTTAGACAATACAGGACCCAATATTGAGACACAGATGGATCGATAGGTCGTTCACTAATATCAACGTTAACATTGGTTAGCCCAGCCCATTTCAATGACTTGAGACAACAAATTTTCTTGTCTTGAGTGTTAGTCAGCACATGCCTAATTTAAGCTCTGAGACAAGATGCTGAAAAGTCAATTAAGAGCTTTTGAAGAACCATACTGCCCCATAGGTGAAGATCTGTGGGCACCGCTGCACGCACACACTGATGATGGGCATGGCTTGTGATTTGAGGAAACACATTCATGAAGTTGGCGACCGTGTTACAGTGTTGTTAGATCTTTTTTTGCACATCAGCTGCTCGACCAGATCTACGCACATGTGCACATAGTTCTGTGCACTGTCATGTTCAGTAATTGTTATTAATCAAGTGTTAATGTTGAACATGAAAATGATTAGTTTGTAAATAATTCTTTGACTTATTTCTTTCATAGACTTTTTCCCTCATATTTTTGCCAGTATGGCTGTGAAACAGGTCCTAAATTCCATTCAAAGTGGTCTTAAATTCACTTGTTGAAACCTGCAGGAACCCTCTCTTTACAACCTATTCTACATTTACACCCCCAGGTTATGTAATCCCCAGTCACGTGACAGAGGAGATGTTGTGGGAATGTAAACAGCTTGGAGCTCATTCACCTTCAACACTGCTCACAACTCTGATGTTCTTTAACACCAAGTGAGTAGCAGTTTTATATATGTTTGTTTCAAGCCTTTTAGTTGTGGCAGCCTCACACGGAGAACACATGCTGTTACTATGATTTGCCTACACCCAATTTTGAACTACCACACTGAGAAAATCATTCAAACCTTTTTTTACAGGTATTTCCACCTGAAGACAGTGGAGCAGCATCTGAAAGTGGCCTTTTCTAAGGTCCTTAGACATACAAGGAAGAGTCCCAATAACCCCAAAGACAAGAGCACCAGCATCCGGTATCTAAAATCAACAGAGAGGTTCATAGGGCAGAAAGGTTAGACAGTTTGTATGTACTCAATCCAATAATACAAGAGGGAATGTCATTATCAAGATAACAGTTATCAAATCCATTTTTAGTGACGGATGACATGTACTCTGAGCAGCTGGAGGACCCAGAAAACCCGCTGCGATGTCCCATAAAGCTCTATGACTTCTACCTCTTCAAATGGTAAAAATAAAGATACCATAAGGACGATGACAGAAAAATATTATTTGTGAATCCAACATTTCTGAAACATCTGGTAGAAACAAAAATCTTTTCACTCTACTTCCCGAATGTACATTGTAAGGCTGTCAACACAATGCCAAAGATTTTAAGATTATACAACAAACTACCTGCATTAGTGTAAATAAAACTAGCCAAGATAGCCAAGTTGTAAAGTTAGTTCAACCGTTTCATTTATATCGCCTCTTCATTTAGTACGTTTATGTTCTCTATGGGGACTTAAAGAATGTTCTATTTAGTTACATTTCCTCAGTTTACTTGAGTTGTGCAGCACTTTAAGGGAGGGAACCTTTCCTGTAGCAGATTTTATTTGCCAAATTTGGGAGAAAAGCAGGTTATTTTGCTTGATCAGTCACGTTGTATTACAATTATAGTGGAATTGTTTTGAAATGTGTGACCAGTGCTACAATATTTTTGGCATCTTATAAAGCCACGTGTGTTGAGCACTTGTGCATGTGCATTTTTTTTTTATTCCAAATGTGTATGAAAAACTGCATTTTTTTTAACCTTAATAAGCAGCATACTGAGATTGTCTTTTCTCTGTTTTCCTGTCAGCCCACAGAGTGCTAAAGGTCGAAACGACACCTTCTACCTGACCCCTGAGCCTGTGGTGGCTCCAAACAGCCCCATCTGGTACTCAACACAGCCAATCTCAAAAGAGCAGCTGGAGCAAATGCTTGCCCGCATCCTCGTTGTCCGTGAGATCCAGGATCTCATTAACATGTCTGAGAGTGTGCACTAGCTGGACAGGAAACACAATAAATGGACAAAGTTAGCCCTTCCCTCCTCCCTCTTCACCTAGCTATTGATTGGTCATTATCAGGAGTTCTCACATCATTTTGTGCTCTTTAAGAGTGACATGTATATGTTTATATTCATCATCTGTCAGCATACATTGACTGTACATACAGATACTGCAAGTACAATAGTAACCTGCCTTACAGAGGCAATCTCTCAACGTATCCAACTTTTTTTTATTTGTTTGGCCAAAGGATGTAGTGTCTAAATCTTTTTATTGGACCTGAACTCTAATTTAATTGTTATTTTAGCTGTTGGTTTCCTAAAAATAGTCTTGATCAATTGTTAATTTTCTTCACTGTATTATTTTTATTTTTTATTTGTAATATATTTTATATATTTGCTATGGGGCGGTCTGCATTATGCTGATTTTCATATACAACTGTCATTCTTGCTGTACCTTCCCATGTCTGCCTTCCTCACTATTATTTCTCAAAGTAAATACCTCAGTGGTATAAAGACTGTATCAAGTAGTCAGTCAGTCTAAATGCTCATTTTTCACTTCTGTGAATTTTCCACTTTGTATTTCTCTCATCTCTCTTAAGCTGAGAAGATGTGGACACAGAATGCTGGCAATGACTTCCTTAGTCACGAATGCTGCTTGGGCTGTATTGCCTCCGGTCACACTAGTTAAACAGAAGTGAAGAACGTGGGGACTTTTTCTTTGGACTTTTTGTTGCGTTAAGTGTCACCACTCAACCTGCACGCTTCTAGCACTTGGCACATGGTGGCGATCTAGCAGAGGGAGGCCCAAACCAATCTGAGGAGGAATCTGTTGTATCATACATGTTTATTACATGACAAATGAAAGGCTCATAAAAGTGGGTTTGCCCTTAATGTTCTATAATGTATAATACTCATAACTCCTTCAGTACTGTAATGAGTTTCAGTCATCTAAGGAGAGCAGTGCCTGTGTGTTTTCTGAAACATGACCTTTTTTGTACAGCCACTATCCCATGTGTCTTTGCCTTTCTAGCAAGTCCATTATCAATTCTTTTGCATCCTCAAGTAATAACAACTTCCATTGTCTGTGCATTGCATAAAGTGATACATAATTTTACAGATATTCTCAATAAAAGTCCAATCAAATCATTTGATCAGAATTGAAGGCATGCAAACTTATGTGTTGAATATGCAAATACATCATGACGGAGAGTGCCGTGCACATACACGGAAGCGGCCTCGTTCTCATGGCCTTTGTGGAAAACAATCTAAAGCGGAGGAACAAGTTTGACCAGAGCAGCAGGTCTTTAAACTTTACTCTGGCAACAACAGGGACTCTGTTCTTCCACTGCTGAATGTCATCTCCACACAAGAGTCTAAATGAGCTTCTCCTCAAAGCAGCAGGTGTGTCTTCCTTGTTGGTTTGTATATGAGGATTATTATGAACCATCAGGTGTTTGTGACCGGATTGAACTGGGTGGAGGAAGGCAGGAACCTCCTCAGTAGGTTCCCAGGGTGGAAAATCTGCCTCACGTTCTGTGTCTGGTATGATGGCATCCTTTGGTGATGATGTCTCCCCCTGTCTCTGCCTCCTCGTAGCCAGGCGCTGTTGGGCTGCTGTTGTATTTGGTTAACGTTAGAAGTTGAGCCTCTATTCGGCGTGCTGCTAAAAATGAGACGATGTCTAATTAAAATGTCACTATGCACTACTTAAGTATAATTTAAGTGGTCATTGAATGCATATTTTTGTATTCTCACTGTGAAATGGTTGGTCCCGTTCCTCCTCTGAGCCAGTGCAACAGACACCGATGTACAAATATATACTGCTCCTGAGTACAGCACACACACACACACACAGCATATGAGCACAGGGTTAATGATCATTTAAGAGCTGGGAGGCAGCATGTGCAGTAAATCAATTAAAAGTAGAGAGCTAATTGGATTTATTCACGCCTACAGTATATACATTCATTCATTTACATCTAGACGATGGTTGTCAAATTTAGTATGCAAAAACTCACTCTGACATGATCACTACTGAGCACAACTCAAATCTAATTCATTAAACTTGCACCAGGCCCATTTAGTGGAATATTGATCAACTCAGTCATTTTAAATGATACTGAGAATTCCCATAAACCTAGTTGAACCACTCTAAGGCACTGAAATAAAACTGGTGAGTTTTTCAAGCCGACATCAGCATTCTGACTGACCAAATTTTGGACCATCCACATCCGATGTAGGCGCAGGTCCTCCACAGCAGCATAGATGTTGGGCCGGATGCCCCTGGCACACAGTTGCATCAGCCACAGCAACGTTACAAATGTCCCTGAGCGCCCTACGCCTGCACTGAAAGGCCAAAAAAGGACTGGTTTTATACACGGCATGTTCCACGGTCAAAACATTCGAAGTCAGATGTCAGACCTGCAGTGCACCACGGTCGGCCCCAGGCATGGGATGGATACCAAATGTTTCCGCACGTGCTCAGTGAAAACACAGAGTGAGGATGAGTCCTTGGGGACCCCCCGGTCAGGCCAGGAAGGGTAGTAGTAGTGTGTGATTTCCCTCTGTGTTGGACAGCCTCGCTGAAATGCACAAAAAAAAGTCTTAAGCAAATGTAACCAAATAGTTTGGAGCTTAGTACAATAACACAGTTAGCGTACACAGCAGCAGTTCATGTAACAACGTGGACAATGAATGTGTCTCGTCTCACCTGTCTGAGGTTAATGATGGTGATAAAATAATTTGGACCTTGTTTGCGGGTCACTGTGGTTACTTGGACTTGTCCATGATACACTGTCCCTCGTTCCAAAGGCCAATATTTATCACACAACACCTGTTCAGAAATAAAGTAAAGGAACTGTGTGTGATGATGTCCTGTTGTTCAGTTATAATAAGAATACAGCCAAATGATGAAACAGCAGTAGCAGAGCAGCAAGTTATTCCACTATTATTTGCGCTTCAATTAAATAGAGATTAGCCTGAAAAAGGCACACACACCAACACTAACAAACGCACACACGCAAACTGAATGTGTCGTTCTCACTATGTCCTTGTGTCGCAGAGCTGTCACCATGACAATTATCCTGACGTTCTGTTCCCACACCATCCTCCAGAAGTCAGCGATGGTGTTGTGCAAAGGACCTTGGGTGCAAATGAAGTCTCTTTCTGATCCTCCACCCTGACAGTTGTCACAGAAGGACACAGGAGACAGAGTGATAGGTAAGCAGAGAGAAAACGATCAGGCACAATGAGAGATGACGACAATCTGGAATCTTACTGGCACAAAATTGGCGTTGATGTAGTCAGAGTGTGGTTGGGAATCTTGAACAGAGAGCCTCACCCGACAGTGGTCATCTATAGCCAGAAAGGTCAGGGTATGGAAACGAGACAAATGAAAATCTCATATCACAAAACAAATTTTGCTAGAATAATGTATTTGCTGTGCATACATGGTAAAATGAAGGGGTATCTGTTTTTTTCCCTGTTGGTCTCCAGTAGCCCAGCTCTGGTGGGGATGTCCTTACCGACCTCAGTCAGCACCTAAACAGAGCCAAACTACGTGTTGACATCAACATGGACACACAGCATCACAAAACAAAAGACCAATTTGAAACACGTTACCTCAAACTCCTGCTTAAAGCCTTTATTATCGAAGGCGGCAAGTGACAGACATCGCTCCTGGAACTCCAGTAGCATCTGTGCTCTGGAGACAGGCTGCACCCTGTGAAGCAGTCTAGATTGATCATCTGTTCGCCAGACTGTGGGGCAGCGTAAAAATGCCTCCATCTTTTACTTCCAAGAATTTTGTCGTTTGCTTACCTCATGTCTCCTTTGGGACAATGCAGTGGTCCTCAAAAAGAAGTTTGGCTGAGGATTTGGTGGTAGTTTGAGTATCGCAGGTTTGAAGCTGCAAGAAAAGTAATAAAATAATGAAAAAGTACTTACAGGAGAAATACACCCTACTGACAAAAGGGTCTTGCTAGAATCTGCTTCAAATTGTGTCTTGCTCTTGTTGTCCCCTCCCCCGCACTTGTTAAAAAGGAATTTTAACTCCTCAAAAGTATAATTTGACACCATGCAGGCCAACACACTCATCAAAGCACAAAATTGTGCTGACGTGAATAGACTGAGCAGATACGATGAAATTTGATGTTAAGGCGGTCAGTTTGGCATCGCCACAAAAAACACCAAGAAAATGATAGAGGAAACCAAAGCACATTCTTCTTACATGGAAAGAGCACAAAAAATGCACAGCACAGCAATGAGGAACAGTTTTAAATCTGACCTGACAAGAAAGACAACCTGTTCCAACGAGTTGTCAACAGTCAACACTCCCAACAGTAGCAAAAGCAGAGCAGCCTCAATGTGTATTTGTGTTCCAGTATTACCTTCCTCAGTCTGTTGCTGTTTGGATTATCACAGGCCAAAGATGAAGGGAACATGGAGAGAGTGCTGCTCCAACTCATTTGAAGAGATGTCTGCTGTAACTTAACCCCACCCCCCTCTCTCTCTCTCAGCAGGAAAATGGGTGGAGACACACACTTCACACCAATCTTTCCAGATGGTTGACATTATATGATGACGTCACCTAGGTTCTGCCTGTGTTGTATTACATATGGAAATAAAAGAATGTCTTAACTCATCAGGAATCATTTCTATAGTCAGTAAACAGACTAATTCCTGTTTTTTTAGTATGCCACCCAGGCGGTTCCTGTATCTCGTGGTTTCATGTTCTTACTTAGCATGAACACATTTAGCAACCTCTGGCATTGTGTTTCTGTCTAGTTTGAGACAACAAATATCTTTTAATTCTTGTAGACAACACACTGTATTGATCTTGTTGCTATGTTGGTAGAATTTCAACCTTTCCACTGTACCCATATAGTACACATTATATTAGATAGCATATTTTGCTAAAAGGCAATTTTCCAAAAGGCATCAAATTAATATTTTTACTATACATTCCTTCACAGTATTTTAAGTTCTTAATAATTCAAAAGTTTTTTGGTGTTTTTACTTCTGGCTGTTGTATGGCACATTTTTAACTTGAGTCCTTAGGTCACTTTGATTTTTACGAGACTCATTTCAAACAAAAGTGCAAATTTTTACAAACAAAACAATAAGTGTAAAATCCGTCTGATTTCCCTGAATTGACACACTGTTGTCTAAAACATCAGGATAAATCAACCAAGCAACTGGATTTCATTCATTCAGTACTTACATAAAATTCCTACATATGGAATGGCAAAGCGCTATGCAGAGATATTTTATGGACAATAAATAGGATGGACCAAACTAACAAATATAACAAGAAACACATCATAATAGACGCACGTAAACATTAAAACGCATGCAATAAAAGCTTGTATAAAATATAGACATACAAAAATAACAATTACAATTACAAACTAGAAGGAACTGCAAACATTGCAACAGCAATGCTAAATGGTACGCCATTATAAGTAGGCAGGTGTTTAACAAGTGGGGAATAGATTGCGCATGCGTGTGACTAGCAGGTATAAATAGAGTTCCGCCTCATGTGACGCTATCAGAAAAGGGATGGGTGAAGTATACGTCGCTGATATCGCACTTCCGCGAAAGGACTTTTATTCTGGTTTACAGTTTTAACAGCGTAAGAAAATTAAACAGCCGTTGTCTACTTCATCCACCGTGTGTCTCATAGATAAAACGCAGAGATTTCACTCAAATGCGTGGGCAGAAAAGGTTTGCGAAGCCGCACTTCCGGACTCCGAGAAGAATTAATGGACCGATCAACAACGTCACGGGGCAGCAAGGTAGACCTGTTGAACGTTTTCATTGTGGCACAACGAGCTGCAGGACGCTAAGATATGTTCAAGTTCCCAGTCATCAAACAAGAACACCTCTATCACTTAATTTTCCCTTACTAAGATGATAGAATAACTGTAATAAAGATTTATAAAACGTCAGTACAGCGTGACGTCCCATTAAAAATGATCATTTTAAAGATGAGGATGGTATGATAGCAATATTAAATTACACATTGCTTCACAAAGCATAAAATTTAAAGCCTCAAAATATCTTTGTTTGAAATGACTTGACAATCTGGAGAATCTTTTCAAATTGCACTTTAAAATTAATAAATCTCACATCAATCCCATAAAATGTAACTGTGACGCAGATAAAGGCCCCACATAGGTTAAATAACTGGGACTCCCCACTAATCAGTTACAACTGAAGAAGCCTCGTGGATGAGAGGCAAAATGTCTTCAAGTATCTTCTATCAAGTCCAGTTGACCACGATTGAGCCCTTCTTGGATAACTGTGACCTGAATGACTGAGAACCTTCACAGACATATAATATAACAACAACAAACATCGCCACTAATGACATCTAAGCAGATGTTGCCTACAGTCCAGGCCAGAATCATGAGCTTATTCACTCTCATTTATTCCATTTAAATCGGTTATGTCATTGACCATAAAAATAACATTCACCGGAAAAAATGTGGAAAATGGCAAAAAGCAAGTGAGCTAACGCAAGACAAGAAAAAACTTGTTAGATTTTGGTCATAGAAAATCAAGTAAGTCATGAGCTATTCTTAGATTTCTACGCTGTAGAAGTAATTACCTCTCTGTATGTTGCACAGTGCCATAATTGCACCTCTCTATTGATTCAGGATGCAAAAAGGCCCATCAGAAGAGTGCCAAGTCCACCCAGAGGGGCTGGGCTGTCCAGATCATATAAACCAAGGTTTGGTGGGCGATCCTACAAACACTGGTAAGAGAGGGTGAATGACAAAGGCTTGCTGATTGTATTTTGTTGTCTTGACATCGTGTTCCTTTTCTAGTCAATAGATCCAGCTGATGTTTTGTATTGATAGTGACCATGGCTTCTCTAAAAAATAGTTCTCTAAGGGATGAACATTCATTTCGGCGACACGGCTTTGCCACCCAGAAGAAGTATCATAGGTTCGCCTCCAGACCTAACTTCCACCACAGAGATGACTTCCACCCAAAGCCGCAGTGCTTTATGTCGAGAAAGAGGGAGCAAGAGAGGGAAAGAGAGTGGGACAAGGAGCATTATGAGCAGAGACAGAGCTCTGATGCAAGCTCCTCTCCAAAAGACGACAGCGGTATGTTCATGTGTACAGGAAAACAAACAAACACAATCATCTCTTCTCATTAATCTGCTCACCTGCAAAATACAGGCTTGGTTTCTTGTAGTATCACATGCATAACACAAACAGGAAAATATAATCCAATTTATAATCCAACCTGCTCACAAAATACCCTTAGACATTGTCATTTTCATAGACAAAACTTTGATATTCTCATTATTAATCCTAATCTTCTCTTATTTATTAGTCATTGCACAACTATTGCCATGTAGGCGTGTACATGCACTTCAATAAGTGACCATTGGGTGGCAGTGTATGTAAGCAGAGACACACATCAACACTTTGCATTACAAATATTTGGAGGGCATTTGCTCATCATGGTATCTGCTGGTTGGTAGTCACATTCAGGTAGCAACAAACCAGCGTTACATAACACTGTTAAAGCAGATTTTCATGGTCTCGGGTGGATTATGTCAGCACTTTGACCGTTGAATTGAAAGTAGAACGATCGCACATCCCAAAATACATCTCATGGGATCCTCTAATCATCTACCTCAAGCTTCTACTGTAATGTTTCATTACATGTGGAATAACAGTAACTCTAGTAAAAGACTAATCTTAATGGGTAATTCATTGATTTTGTGTGATGTTTGAACAATAATTGAAGTCCACATGTCATCATTTTCTCTCATCTTGTTGAAAATATTAACTGGCCGGTTTTCTGATTTTTAACGACTGTAGCATTGGCATTTTTGTACCCATATTGCGCTCAGATCCTGTATCTATGTGCACACGGCAGCACTGTGGAGGTGTGTGTTTGTGTATGTGTGAGTGTGGAACAAGTTTTTTTTCTTTTTTTTATGTGCCTGAGTGATGGTGTGATGGTGACTCATTGCCGGTTTGTGTGTAAGAGAGAAAGAGAGAGGCGAGGCAGCAACATATAATGAGCCGTAACAAAGCTCTCGCCTCACATTCGAACACTGCAAGCCAGTGTTGCAAGGCATATCTTTCAACCAATAACCTTTCTCGTTCTCTTTAAAGAAATATTAAATTTAGACCCGATGACTTTCATGCTTGAGTTTGAAAAGAGAAACGCCGGCAGCGGTCTAAAAAGGCAGGAATGGATGGGCACGGAACATAAAATCAAAAGACACCACCTTCCTTTCTGTGACACACATGCATGCTGCTTTTGTTGTGTTATGTGTTGACCTTGTGGTTTGTATGTTATCCAGGCACGAAGAGATCTGTCTCATCCAAGTCTACTTCCAGCAGAGACAAGGATAAGCAAGTCATCGTAAGTTCACAAAAAAGGGGCTGCATTTTGGGCATTTTTATTAAACTTAAGATAAAAACATAAAGATGACAATTCTCTGTATGTTAAATGTACAACCTCATGATATTATAGCTAACACTAAAGCACATAATTTCTGAACCATTTTCTTTTAATTAAAAGCGAAGTGCATTCTGCTGTCAGATCATGAGATTATATTTCATTTGAACCCAAGCAGATGGGCTTTGTTAGTCATCGTGCATGAGTTTATCACAGAGCCACACTCAACCAATGCACAGGCACAGCTGCTGCAGAAAGATTGAAAGATTTAATTCTTGGCTGACCTAAGCACATGAGGTGATGAGCAGCACATCACATGATGAATCACCTTTGCTCACTGCTGCAGTGAGGTATGTTGAACAGAGGGAGAGGAAACAAACGCTGCCCTCCAATTCAGGGTCCAGATATCGCAAACGCCTAAAGTCAGACGAGTTAACTTTCAACCAAGAAGTTGACCTTAAACGTCTGACAAAGTTATAACTAAATTGACAGTTCAACACTTAACAAAACTTAACAACAACCAACAAAATTTTCCTTTATTACATAAGTAATTCTGTTTTTAAAAGCTATTATTTTGATTCTGTACCATGACATTTTATTTATTCTTATTACTATGTAAACATGTTATTTAATGCAATATTTTACATATGCCAATGTAAGTCATCTTCTCTTATGCAAGTATTAGAATTTGTAATTTAATTCATAATTCATTCAGTCATATTCATCATATTTGACTGATGACCAACCGAGTTTATATACAATATAAATACTTTTCATATCACGAAAATCTGTCAAAATGTCTGAAATATGGGATTGTGAGGAATGCTCAATTGCAGTTGCACAAGTAATGGAATGGGTTTGACAGAGATACTTATGATGTGGGAATGACATGTGGGAGCACATTATTAATCATAAATGTATGTGTTCTACTGATGTAGTCTCATTACTACATTCCAAAGTTTTTCACCACGATCCTTTGCAGGTTGAAAGAAACCAAAGCAGAGAGAGAGATCGAAAGAGCAGCAAAAGTAAGGAAAGGGTACAAAGCAGAGATGTGGAGCTCCCTTCATCCATGAGCCGGGAGGCTGCACGAGACAGAGCCATTCAGGAGAAGAGGAAGGAGATTGAAAAGGTCAGTCTCACTCCACAACCAATCACGTACATACACACATTTTTAGGAAAAGGGATAGTTATGAAAACACAACAAGAGGAGGAGAGATAAGAAAAGCTCAAATTAGATGGAAAATAGGAGGAATGATTTCAGGGCAGGGAGACAGAAAGACATTTGTTTACTGGAGTCAGAACATTAATTTTGAAAAGCTGAGCCTCAGGCAGCTTGAGAGCTTCATTATTGTCTTCACTTTGCCGAGTCTAACAAAGACGCTCTTATTCATCACGGCATGTTAATGATGGGATGGGTTATTGTTTTTTTTACAAATTGAGCAGAAACTTTAATTTCGAGGTTGAGTATTTGCCAAGGCTGCGTCAGACAACACCACTGGGTCACTGAAAACAGCACGTGCTTCAATATTACCCTCAAAGGGACAGACATCACAAGAGTTTGTGTGTTTTTGTGAGGTGCAAGTGTGTGCATTTCCACCCACTCAAAGGGAAAGATGGCCTCGTGCTTTTTCATATCTCCATGGTTGCAGAATAAGTGAGGCATTGCAAGAAGGCGGTCTGGTACCAGGTAGCTGATGCAAACTTGTGCACAAAAAATCAGATACAGGCTCACACAACACTTGTGAACAGCCTGCATGTGAGCGTTTGACAATCCATTCACTGGTAAAGGCACACATGACGAGTATGACTCAGTGTGTTTCTTGTACACTCATCTCCCCCCTACAAAATCCCTGATTTGCTATCTTTCTTTACCTGTACACACTCTCAGTGAACATTGTAACATTTCACGTTCTTCAGGTTTACTACCAGGAAAGTGGAATGTTTCACCTGGTGGTGAAAATGCTAATAGAAAAAGAGCCATCCCTGGAGCAACTCATCCAGTCCTCACTTCAGGAGAATCTCAGGGACATCGGCAGCCGCTGTGTGGAGGCCATGGAGAAATTTATCGAGGAGTATGACACCGGGGAGCTGTGTCGCTAATTAGCCACACAAATTTCATACTGACTGTCAACATGTAGCATTGCTGTTCATAATTAAGAAAATGCATTATGATTGTATTTATTTGTGTTTGCTCATGGGTATGTATGATCAATTATTCCTAATCAAAATTTTTATGGCACACTCACTGTTTCTTTTTTTGTTATTCATGGTTATATGGACTGTGATTATTAGAGAATATGAATGACAATACCAAAATCATTTCATGCCGATTCATTTATGGGTCCGTCAGTGACTCGAGCAGGTGCCAGTGTTTAGAGGTCGGAGTCTTCTCTGAATGACAACTACAGTAAGTGTATCAGAAGGGATCTTCAGAGAAAAACACTCAAACTATCTAACGGAATTCAGATCCCTGAATGTATGATACAACTTCCAGTTTGATCATTCAAGTACACTTTATTTTCAGTATGAGACAACAACAACAAATCAACATGCAAGTCTCCCTATCTCTACATCATGTTATACAAATAATGATTCTTAAGTTACAAAATATATAAATATTTAAGACCATATGTACATAACATTTACATTACTACATCCATTACTTTAATAACATTTTATTACTATATATACATTTAACAGGTAATATTCTTTAATATTATTATCATTATTATTAGTTTAATTATTATTGTTAACATTATTATTCTTAATCATCTACGGGTAACTCTCAATAAACAAAGCATGTTGCAGAAGAGAAAAACGGGACCATACCTGACATTACTGTGCCTGAATGGTCAAGGACCAGAGGCCGTGTGGCGCTCTGTCCTTGGTAAAGCATGAGAGCAGGCTATGTAGAGCACAAGGTTCAACAAACTATTTGTACAAGGTGATTACGGGGCTCGCGAGCTAACACTATATTCCAGCAGCATTTGGATTCCACTGAGGTAAACAATGACATAGCTTGGAATCTAGCACGTAGCTTTCACTATCCCAACACAATTTCTGGTTTGTCCACGAAGAATAGTTTTTACTGTCCAGGGCTCGGATCACTGAGCTGTGACATGAACAGTCTGAACACTGCAAGACTTCCCTTTTACTGTAAAGAGGTTTCTCTATTCTCTCCGTGACATGGAAACACACAGACACACACACATACATCAATTTATTTACCTGGACCACATTATATGTAGAGGTCAAACCCATCTATACTTCCTTGTGACATCACCGGGTTTGATCTCCCATCACTGTAAACATTTCTATTGTGTAAGCCAGCTAAGCTTCCTTTTACGATGAGATCATTCTGTGTAGGTGTACACAAACACTAACCAGTGTAGTTGTGTAAGCTCACATGCACAAAAATATGCCTTGTTCTCTCTTCAGCCCCATAACGCGCGAACACACACACACTCCACTGCATTTTGTATTACCTCTCACTGTCCGCTGTATTACTCTCACCTTCCCACTCCCTCTCTGTTGCGGTCTCCTAAACTCTCTTCCACTCTCCCGCTTCTCCCTGTTTGCTCTACATCTAAGAAATTATGCAGTTTTTGCTCTTCCTCCTGTGGCGAGTGTGCAGCTGCCCGTGAATTGGTCCGTGCAGTGGTCCGTGATGGCCACCCATCCCAGAGGGACTGTAGCGATGGCGCAGCTCTTCGTGGTTGATGTAGCAAAGCTGCACAGGCCGAGGGATGGGATCTCCCAAGAAATAACCCTCGTCTTCTTCAGACCCCGAGGAAGAGGAACAGCTGGAACACCAAGGATCAGCGGCCTCCGTGTAACCGTTGCCCCAGCAAGGCCCGGTTTGCCCCACCGGCTGCCACCCAGCATTCTGTAGGGTGAGATCAGAGGTGGTGCGAGGACAGGGCCGGTGGAGTTGTTGTCTGTAACCGCCCGGTTCCAGACCAAACAACTCCCTGGCAACAACACCAGAGGGAAAGCGATCGTAATCCTCCTGGACGCGGCGGTAAGGCAGCTCCACCATTTGAGCCGGTCGATCTGCCGCCAGGTGTAGGGCATTGTCAGAGCGGGAGCGGCGAGAACGTTTGTGGTGACGACCACTGCGGTGTTGCCCATTGCCATGGTTATCACGATGGTGTTTGCGGCGTCTTGGTTGTTGTTGTTGTTGCTGTTGTTGTTGTTGTTGTTGGGATACAGAATCCTGCCCATTAATACGTCGGCGAGGCATTCTGTCACTCATTGGAGGCATCCGCAGATTTCCACTACTGCCCATCACCGCGACACGACCTTTGCTGTCAAATGCCGTGGGCTGCGGGGTGTCCCAGTACTGCAGTGGGTAGCCCACTTGCAGTGGACCATACGTGTTGCCACAGGGACGAGAAGAGGACAGCGACTCTGTGCTATGGAACTGGACTGAGGAGCTGAGGGTACCCATGTTGCTCTTTTCCAACACATTCACACCCGAGTCCTTACTCAGGTCGGGCATGGAGAATCTAGACAAATGCTCCTGACGTTTGCTAACACCATCCAGTGAGTTACCTGTTAAAACAAAAATCACAATTTGTCACATTTTTATACCATATCCTGTCGTCTCGTATTTATGGGTCATTTACTAAAGTGTACCTGCAGCATTTGGCATAATGAGGGAGTCCATCGATCCACGTGGTGTCTGTTCTAGAGGAGTCAGGGGCTCATTGAAACTCAGGGCATTTATGGGGTTCCTCCGAGTTAGGGGGGGTCTGCCGTCTCTCTGAAACCCATGCAAGCTGATGCTCCTCTTGTCAGAGAAGCCTTGACCCTGGCTAGACATCTCATTGAAGCTCATCTGGGTGCGGAGCTTGTTGGGCCTGAACTCATCCTGGCTATGCTGGATCCAGTTTTCGTTAAAGGAGTGCCCCCTCAGGGCAGCCATTGGGGTCCTCTTGGTTTTGCCTTGGTCCTTTCCCCAGGAATCAGGCCTCTTGCCTGGGTTGACAGGACTCTGGGCTGTAGGATGAGGGTTTGCATTGGGATTGTAACCCTGCCTGGTGTTACACTGGCCCAGAAGATGTATAGATGTTGGCGTGGGGGAGGGTTCTCGTTGTTGGGCCTCATAAGCGACAGCAGTGGTGTAAGGTTCATCCCGGCTCATCCACACTTGGTTAAGGCTTGGGGCATGGCTCGGGGTGCGGCTGGGGGTGCGGTTAGGTGTTCTGCTCGGAGTCTGGCCGGAGGAGAGGCTTAAATGGTCCATCTGAGCAGCCAGCGGGTCAATTTCAGCAGACAGCCGGTCAGGCATGGGAGGAGGAGCTGGCTGACGGGCCTCGGCATTCCGCCGCTCCTGCTCAGCGTTCCGCCGCTCCTTTTTACCAATTTTAGTGCTGTGCCGGGACTCGCGGGAACGAGCACTCTGGAAGGCTGAGTCTGAGGAGTCAGACTCATCGGGGTCCTGATGAATTCAAGACAAAGAGGTTGATAAAAAGATTGGTACACTTAATCAATTAAAATTGAGCACGTTTACCAATAGATACCAATGTTTGGTTGATATGTTGGTAATGTCTCAGTTTCATATGATTGTTTCATATGAATTTAATTGATTTATACATACTGTATCAACTGTGACTCAGCATATATAAACCAATACCAAATGTTGGTTGTGCACCTGTCCAGCGCTGCAGGACCGCGAGCAGAAGATCTGTCCCAGCTTTGGCAGA
The DNA here is from genome assembly GCA_900303265.1 of Brotula barbata. Classification (NCBI taxonomy): domain Eukaryota; kingdom Metazoa; phylum Chordata; class Actinopteri; order Ophidiiformes; family Ophidiidae; genus Brotula; species Brotula barbata. The sequence goes on along the minus strand of OMNV01009288.1, from coordinate 8,659 downwards.
AAGGGGCGACCCAGCAACGAGCGTTTGCAGTGAGCACAGCAGAAACACTCCTCGGTGGCGTGCCAGTGCTGCCCGTCATACGTCATCTGGCCTTGATCAATGCCTACGATGACATGGGAGAGTAAGTACAATTAGACGTGGTTATTCTCGCATTCAACACTTCAAATTTATAAGATGACAGCTATGAAATCTTTTAATACTGCAATGTTGAAAATTCCAGAATAAGATTGATTTTAATACATTGTGCAAGAGAGTTTTAACATGGTTATCTTCATATAAGCAAACAACCTTAAATTCAGGTCAAAAGTGCTCCGGATTCGATCGTTTGCCTGACTGAGCTCATTTTGTCTTAAAACAGCACCACAGATTTTTGCTTGTTGAAATTCATTTCATTTCTGCCAAGGCTGTAAACATCAAACACCTCAAATGAGGTGTTGTTTATTGTTTACGGATGTGTGAAGGACTCTACCAAGAATGGATCACACGACAAGCCAGAATGTTGATTTTCCTGCCGTGATCTGTCGTATTTCGTTTTATTTGCGTTGATTTCTAGAGAGCCACTTGAGCAAAAGGCACAACAAACGTCGCCATGACTTGATAAGTGTTTTTCCCATGTTAGCTTAGCTCGTTTTTGATGATATTTAGTCGTAATAAAATTCAGTACAAACAGCCTTGTTCTCTTTAAGGAAAACATTGGCGACTGTGTGCCCAACACAATTGAGATAACAGAGATGATATTTTTCCAGCTCTGCTCCCGAGTTGGAGGAAGTAGTCATCTGTCACTGCTCGCACGCAGATACAAAGTGGCAACATCTTCCATACAGTAATAGCTGTTCACATGCCACTGCTCTGACTCCGCCCCCTCCTCTGCCTCTTCACAGCCGTGTAATACAAAGTTGTCAGAATGGATGTTTATGCAGATACAAAAGATTGAAGGAATGAGTGTAGCGCCCTACCAATGTGTTCTCCACATGCGTCACAGTACTCAGCATAAAGGGACTCGAAGCAGTTGCAGCAGTGTGGCCGGCCATCCTTCATGATGTAGCGCTGTCCGCCGAGGGTGGTCTCACACTCGTAGCAGCAGAAGTGCTTCATGTGCCAGTGCCGGCCCTCTGCCTCAGTGCACTCGTCAGCAAATATTATCTGCATGGCCCGCGCACACACGCAAGCACGCACAGACATCAACACACAGAGCACAGATATTAATTTCACTGAGCTGCGTGTTGGATATGCCATCATAGAGATTGAAAACAATTTAAATCAATCCCAAAGGATTTCTATTACCCATTCACACTAAATCACTCCCAATTGCAAAAAACACAACTGTCATATTTGACAACAACTGTAGATGAGCATACATTAATTGCGCAGCAGTATTACAGCAAAGTTAAGGGATGTTTGTAGAATCACACCATGAAGGAAAATCTTTCAATGTTCGACATTCGTGGAATTCATGCAGATCACAAATTTCAGGTACATTGTATATCATACAAATGTGACATTTAGTACAGAAGATTAAACTCACTATCAAGACATTCATGTATGACTTTAAATAGAAAACAGACATGCTGAGAGGTGAGACTACTGAGGAATCTTTTCACTTGAAAGCAGTTAAAATCAAGTTTCTGAACCGTTTCCAAACCCAGAAGGTTCTTAGCCCATTAAGGCGCACCTCATCGCAGGCACAGCAGCGAGGTTTCAGCCTCTCGGCGTGGTGTCGGCCACAGAAGATTTTGTTGTCTTGGTGGAAGTAGATGAGATCCACTAACAGTTCCTCACACATGCTGCAGACAAAGCAATGAGGGTGCCAACATTTCCCATGGCCAGCTCTCCCAGCAAATACCACAATGTCCCCTCCATTTATCTGACCCCCACACTGAGGACGACGGAGAAGACAGGGAAGGAACGGCAGAGCAGCAAGTGGGGGGAGGGAAAGAGGAGAGAAACAGGAAGTCAAGTAAGTGTATAGCAGATCTGGGAGAGAGAACGTGTTTTGTGAGGGCAATCTTGCATCATCTATTTAAAACATCAAAAGGAGACCAGGCAGGCCAAATATAAATGTCATTAAGAAAATGGACAGAATTACAAATAGGGTGGAACAACAGAGGAAGAAGCTTTTAGTGCCTCTCGGATTGGTAGTGAACAGGAAAACAAAGAGAAAAAAGTATACCAAAGAGTAGTTGGTTGGTTTTACCTTATCACAGATGGCTCCATTGATGGTGAGTGGGAAAGGACGGACATTTCCTCTGCCCAAATTCTCCTTTTTCCGCTGGTTGCTGAAGAGCTTGAGTTCTCTTTTCTCTTCTTCATCCAGGCCATTACAGAATCGCACCTGGGCAACATAGTTAGTCATCACTTACAGCAGGGCTGCTGAATTTGTATTTATTAGAAAAACCACGATTCTTCACTACTTCTGGAAGATGTAACAATGCAGCAGTGGGGACTCGAGTCACAAATTTGCTGACTTGAAACCCGACTTGACAGAAGCTAAAAAAGTATTGCAACTTGGCTTTTATATAGTCTGTACATCTGTATTTGTATTATTTTCTATGGACTGATGAGTCTGTAGTGAAGACCAAGAGACCAAAGATAACGAAAATGCTACTACTAGACTACAAAAAAACAAATATATAATCATCACAACTAAATGTAAGGGTAAAGCTACATGTATATATATACATGTACTGTATATATATTTAGTATACCATTCTTTATAAATACAAATGAACACATTAAATTTTGTATCAAGTGCACAATGATGTGTTTTGCTCCAACATTACCAACCCTACCTTTAAAGCTCAAAATTCGGACTTGGACTTCAGTACCCAGACATATTAGACTTACCTGCAAATCAATGACTTGGACCTATCTAGGACAGATGCATAAATAGATAAAACAATTTGCTTGGAACATTTTTGTACCTCATTGTCGTGTGGTGGCAGCTGGTGAAGCAGTTGTTTAATGCGATATTGCTCTCCAGGGCTGTTTATATATGGGACCTTCTCTTCTGGTAAGGAATTATAATACTGATGCACCTAAAGCAAACACAAAACTGCATTACAGTGCGGTAAGTGGATTGTCATTTTTTTTTCATTGTTATTTAAATTCAAACAAAGCCTTGTTTATAGATTTTATTTTCAGACCTTCTGAAAGAAACACCAAATGATGACACTGAGCATCACTGCCTCATGGCTCAGCAGCACAAACAATCATGAACAGCATCAGGTTGTTGTGCGTTTTTAACAGACCGTTCAGATCGCTGACACCTGAGTTACAGTACACTCAGTCAGTTTTACTGTCTCCCAGGCAAAAAATTGCTTTTGTATTTGCATGTCTTTGCATCGAAGAGACACCCGTGATTGATGCCTCTCCAAGTAAACACTTGTCTGAGGGCATTGTCATTTGCTGCTGATTTTTAGCACACCAGTCTTTGACTAACTCAGTCTTTGCTATGGAGAATGACACCAATTCTGGAAAAGACAGAATTCCTTTCTCTCACTCTTCACAATTTGTTCGTCACCATTTCAGCAAAATAGATATTTACACCACAGAGAAAACGAGAATGCTTTGTGTCCAAGGTTGTTGAAACAGGGATTTTTTTCTTTTGACAGAGTTTCATTATGTCAATGTACAGAGAGAACTTTGCAACCATCTACAGGAAATGACTATTAAATGAAAAACACATTCAAATGCGTTACAAAGAATTAGGTAGCTGCAATTGCCTTTGTTTCCTTTTAAATGAGAGGCTGTAGCCTCTTCCAGCATCCTGTCAAAATGGCTGACTGGAGAAAATGACTATCATCAGCCCAGCCTGTCATATGTTAACAGAGCCACTGGAGGCCTGATGCATTAGAGTGCTGCACTTACTAAAGAAATCCAAAATGTTTGTACTCCATCCAGAATCATTTTATATGTCCTTCAAACTGACGAAAAACTCCCACCCCCGTTAGAAATGCTCTTCTAAGAATGTGCACAGTTGCTTACATTAGCTTGGTCATGCATGGAATTAAAAGATGTTTAAACTGCAAATGAATCCAGACAGGGAATTTTCAGAGTCTGCACGCGTAACGTATTACCTTACTTTTACCAATTAAATTCAACCAAACATCATTGGCTCAAATTACTTCCATTCCGCGGGTTTTAAATTTGCAAGGACATACTAGAATACAGAACAAATTGATTCCTAACACTGGAAAGGCATCCTTATGGCAGGATTCACACTTTCAAAAGGACACCACCTAAACGAAGACCCATCCTGACTATAAAAGACAGATTAACAATCTGGCGTGCAGAGTGGCGTGGTGGTTAGCACTGTTGCCTCACAGCAAGGTCGAGGGTTCGAATCCCGGGGTCGATCTCCACACCTTTCTGTGTGGAGTTTGCATGTTCTCCTCGTGTCTCCGTGGGTTTCCCCCAGGTGCTCCGCTTTCCCCCACCCATTTGGGTGTGACCTCTTAGCTCTTCCTCGTTAGCTTCCCTACTTATGCCAAAACTCCATGACAGAGATTTACAGAAGCTATATCATCTGTTGCCTTGTGCTAAGACCGGTGAAAGTCACATCTGGGATTGTTACACATTACCGTAGAAGTAATTTAATTCTTCCGTCTCATGCAGTCCACTTTGATACAGTCAGGCGCAGCTGGACAGAAATAATCATGTGCTTGTGAAGCAATTAGGACTGAGGAGAAAGCGATATCTAATGAGTTGAATCTCTGTGACTTGTAGGAAAGGCAGAGCTGTTTGTGTGTACCTGCTCAGGAGTGAGGCCAGGGGGTACCCAGGCGTATTCCTCCAGTGCACATCCAGAGTCATCATCAGAGGTGGAGTTCCTCTGGAAGTCGTACATCAGCTTCGTGATGGTCTTCTCCATCTCCAGAGACATGGCTGTCACAACATGCTCTTCAGCACAACGCCGTACAGACAAAGGTGCTCCTGGCTTGGATAAAGGAGAGAGAGGGAGAGACAGAGAGAGGGAGAAGGGACACAGTGAGACCACCAAAGAGAGATGATCACGGTACATATACGTAATATGCACATTGTAAATACATGTACACTATATACTACACAAATATACTATGTGACCAAATATGCGCCTATAAAATCATAAATATGTTGATGTAATGATATGCCTACATCTACATATATATTGAGACAATATGCCTCAACAAAAAATAAACAAACTGTAAAATGTATAAATATGTGTATGTAGTATATTCGATTTCCATATGGGCAGGTGCTACAGGGCTATAGATAATGAATTACAGGGAACATGGCAATTTGTTACTGAAGACACTGTCTTAAGGTCTCGCTTACTTACTCACAGTAACTATATATATATATATATATATATATATTTGTCAGCCTTTATGAAAGCAGGATTTACACAATAACATGTTTGCCGAGGCGTTACCATCACCGCTGCATATATGCAATTACAGATGAATCAGTGAGAGCAGAGATCCATTTTCCTCTTTCTGGCTGACAGGAGAACAGCTGCACACATGACTAATACATGAATAATTAACAGGACTCGGTATTGCCTACACCACCAAAATATGAAAATGAGATGCAATTAATTTGCAGGCAACTAGAACATTTAGTGGGGTAACAGCGAGAGCAAGAATCACTTCTAATTGTTTACATCGTTTGCCTTGTTATTTTGAATACTGATGAGTGGAGAGGTATTACACACGATTAATATTAAGTGGAAGAACCAATTATGGCTCTCAACAATATCCGGCCGTAATATATTGCTGAAGAATGTGGGCAATGTAGTTGTGTTAATATTGAAAACTAGCCAATAAGAACGTTGACTGTTTGTGTGTATAATGTCACACCATGAGGTCACTACGGCTCACCGACAAAGCCTAAATAGAGATAACTATAATGATGATGATGGCTTATGTTTGTTTTTTTTTAAAACAGTTCTGCTTTTTTATGATAGGTATGGTAGAGAGGTAGATGGGAGGGAAAGAGCAGAGAGAGTAGATATCACGGAGCACAGGATCAAATCAAACCTGCACCACTGTGGTATGTAAGCCACCTATGTTGACTTGAAAACGGCTACTAAGAGTTCTGATTACAAGTGATGCTTCAAGAGCGATATTTCTCACTGATTACACGAAGAGAGGAAAAAAAATAAAATCAGCAGCCGACACAGTAGACATTTCCACAGCCTGAACTGGTGAGTCAGACTCCATCGGAGCTCAGTGCTGTTTATTCCTCTGTGAAGAGAGATCACAGGTACAAACCCCTGAGCTCCCGACCTGTGCACAGTTGCCTCAGGTTGATACGCACCTAGGTTTAAATATGGCATGACTCTAAATTAAAATTTTATATTTTGTAATAACCTGTCTGAAGATTCTTTAGGTAGGAATTCGTTAGAGCTTAACAGAAACAGCAACATTCATGGCACATGGATTTGTAAATAAAAAAACTTCATAAAAAAATCCATGTCATGACAGAGTTAGGAAAAGGTGATGTAATGGATGAACAGCAGGAGATAAAATCCTCAGATATCCATGAAAACATACAAATCAGTGCTGTGCATTGTCAAACAAAGGCGCAGCGATAGTGTCAAAAGGTGTGGAGTCTCATTTTTACACCTTAACTTCTGACTGAATGCACATTCAGCTGGTAGAGCAGGCTGCTGATGAGTGTGTGAGTTTTGACGTAAGACACACTTGCCAGGCCGCATGGTTAGTCATAAAACACTCCTCTGTTCTTCCCCAGCAACACAGGGAGAGAGGAGAGACGATCGAAGCTGTGAACTTCTGTTTCCTGGAGGAGGAGGAGGATTATTTCAGGGTAATTTTTGTTTCAAAACGCAGCGTTGATGTATTTGGTCCCCGTTTTGTAATTATCTGTATTTTTGTAACTCATTAACCTCCATCAAGATTGATCCCCTTTTTAGTCTCATTTTAATGAGTATATTTCCTTACATCTTTGTAGTTGCTGTAACACAACCAAACGAAAGACAATCAGTTTTTCATCCTTTGTGAGCACTTCTGACGTAACGTATAGAGCGTGAAGAATTTCACTGTAAAATAAGCTTACTGTAATTCATTTTAACAGCATAGTACAGTAATTTGGATTACAGTACAGGACTGTAGGTTAACTATGGGTTTGACAGTATTCTATTATAAACAGGTTTACCATCATGGTACTGTTTATTTACAAGAGGTAAAGAAATGATAAAATGTGTTCAATTCATTGAACTTCCCAACAAAGTCCCCACAAGTTTGTCTTTTTAAAAGTGTAGAAAACAAGACAATATCAGCAGCATATTGTTGTAGTTTATTGCTCAACCATTTCTACATCTGACCTCAAAAGACAATTTATATTTTTGGAAGATTTGTATGAAAGAAAACAGACAAGATTGTCTCAGCTGCTAGTATTTTACAGTTATTTTACAGTGAAATGCTTTACACTAATTTGCTCTTCATAAATTGTTTCTCATTGATGTTAAATATTGTTTACGGATTAAAAAATAATTAAATATTTTAAAAACATTTATGTGAAAAGCTCACATGAAGTAAATGTAATGTCAGTGTTTTTCAGAGGAAGCTTGAAAGAACTAGGTTCTGTCAATGTCTTGTAATTAACAGTGTTTAATGTCAGTAACAGTTAAAGGCAAGCGTATGTGTCATGGGGAGCCCGTGGGTCCGTTCTTCCAACCAATCAATACACCAACCGATTGACAAACTCACTCTCATCCTCACACAAAATAATTGCCTGGGTTAGAAAACAGCAGAAATTCTCAGTAATTATACACCTATGATTGTTATATCATATTCTGCCTGTTTTAACTCAATATTTGTCTTTTAACCTATGTACCATGGCGCTTCAGTGAAAACTATCTGACATTTATCTCAGAGGCGAAGGCGGGCGAGTGTGTGTTTTTTTTTTTGTGAAAGCAAAGTGAAGAGGAATGATAACCTCTTTTTCTACAAGGCCATAATTCTACCAAACGTATTTCATAACAGAATGAATAATGAATACAAAATCTTACTGCTGTCATAAGTGTGCCGTTACATTCAAAAGTTACCTTCAGCTACATGTATTCTCATGCCTATCATAATTATTGCATTATCATTATTATTTATTGGATTATTATTGACTGTAATAAAAATAACTTAATCTAGGGAAAGAGAAATTTAGGTTAAGCTCAAGTTTGTCTTTATTCTCTTAAAAATCTTTTCAATTATGGATGACAACGATAAAGCCGATGATGGAGGTAATGATGATGAGTTTTTCAACCAGCCGCACTAACCAATGAGAGGAAGAGGAGCCGACTCATCCAAACTGTATCTCTTTCAGGCAGCAGCCAGCCAACTGTAGGTCAGCTGAAAAACTGCACGTTGCCTCAGCAATGGATTGGTGTGCATTATGCTGAGCAACACCCATTTGCTACAGTGTGAGAAAATGTGTATTTTTATTGATTTAGCAATGAGTATGAACAAGGTGATTACATTATTTTTGACGATATAACCAATTCCATGTTATATAATCAATAACACACATTTCAACTAGGACTATATCTTAGTTTTGCATCAGTGAGAGCTTATGACGTCACAGCAAAACCGTTCATTTGAGAACAATTTGAATATTGATTCTCAAAAGCTTAAAGTGATAGAAAAAAAACAAAAACAATTGAGGG
>OMNV01009287.1:52516-83694 GCA_900303265.1 Brotula barbata | reverse complement strand
CATCTGTAGCTTCAGGAGAATTCAGAGGGGACTTAAACACTGCTGAGGAGTTTTCATTTACACCTTCTCCTCTCTCCTCACTGAAATATTTTCATCTCTGTGCTCAGTCCTGGGGGATCGTCATGCATTTGCTTCATCTTAAAACGATGTGCATCTCAGAAATACACAGTTCACAAAGATTAAATTGGCCCAAGCCTAACCCCTAATGCACCACACTCAAGCGCTGTAACACATTTTATATTCATAGAGTAGCTCTACCTGGCTGGAGACGACAATCTGATGTTATTTAATGTGATGAAGACCGTAACCACACACAAAAAATAAAATACATAATACAGTTATCCCTTGCGAGTTGTGGGAGTTAGGGGCACCAATACGCTAAATCCCAGTATAATCTTTGCTGCCACTTGCTTCAACTTCAAGGCACGTTCCATAAAAAGGTTGATGTTGTAAAAATAGTCCACCAAAGCCCTCGACTTACATGGACTCTCTGCTTTATTGGCCAGCGTAAGCGTTCCATTTCCCCAACAGTTCCTTTCAGTGTAGTGCAGTCAAAGTTTAATGCTTAACAAATGTGCCTCCTGGAGTTTCGTTTTAAAGATGTCCGCCATGTCCTTCCTCCAAGAAGCTAACAGCTCAAGCTTCAGGGCCGTCAAATCGACCGCCAGCTCTACCTGGGCAGAGGCGGGCTCATAAGGCGGAGGAGAATCGGGCGAGGGTGTGGTCACAGCAGATTGACAAGGCCTTGATTGTTGCTGGGCAGCATTGCGAGTTTTAATATTCTTTCTGGACATTTCTTTTTTAAAGCAGCTTTGACTTTAACACAATAAACAAAACGGAGTAAGTCAGGGCAAATATCTGAGAAAAAGCGCCAATGTATACCAAGTTAAATTGAATTCCGCGGGAGTCTCCTAACATGCGTCTTACTCTATTGCCAATTGGCCACGCACCCTCCTCCACCACCAGATCGCAATGCGTCCTCTGTCCAGAGTGTACTTATCTTCTGGCACTGCTCCTTCTTCTTCTGTTATTGCTCTTGCCTCGGTAGAAGTCAGCTACATTATATCATCGTGGGTTAATGCAGTGTCAGCAATGTCATTGACCTCATAAACTTCTTCATCTTCCATATCCTTAAACCCTTCCCCACTTACAGTCTTTGCCAAGTCCAAAATCTTATTCACAATCCCTCTGCTAACCTCTCCAGGGAATTTAAAGCCAATAAACTCTTTCTGTTGTGTTTTTTTGTGGCATGCCCCAAAACACCACTAAGCATTCCCGTGACCGAATCCAGAATTAGAGAAACCGTGAATGGAAAACCCCGAATGGCAACTGTATACTTTTCAAATTATCAGATACATTCAACATCCACACCAGAGGTCTACAGCCCAGGGCTATGTGTCCCTGACAAACAGCTGGAGGGAAATCCAACTGGTTTGAATCGCCTTTGCTGTCTATTTTAATAACATTTCTATTATTGTCCAGAAGTCATTTCCGTGGCTAATCTCCGTTTGAAAAGCACAGAGAGAAGTCACAGAGAGTAATACACTTTTTAGAGTTTTCTTTAATTGAGGAGTCATGGTGGGATTGAATTTAATATGGTCCACAGGAGCAGCCAATCCTAGCGAGGCGACAAAGGAAATTGATTTTGTGCCCCTCGTCTTTCCCTGCAGTTCCTGGCTTGTCTTTGGGTGACACAGAACAGTGTTGTGTGTCAGGGCAGGACAGGATGCAATATAGTTTATCATCTCTCTTTATCAGTGTGATGGGGGGCTTCACCATCCTGCCGGTTCGAGTGAGAAGCATGAAATATGGAGATTAGGTGTGTTGTTGTTGTGTGCGATACCCCCATTGCCCCAAACCTTGGGAGTGACATTTAGATATCTCTGTCTCAGTTAATGTGGTTTAAAATAAAATTCCCTGGGCGTTACACACTCAGCTGCTCTGGATAGAAATTTCCAGCAGTCAGATGGTTGGAGGATGCGCCTACTTTGAATTCAACTGTGCCATGGTGCCTTTTGGAGCTTTTACTCCTGAGGGACCCTTGGTCTACACAATCCCCTCTGGGCAACTTGGCATGCTCTTAATAACATGGCCAGTGGTGAGTTAGGGCAGCTAAATGTGCTAAAGTGACCTTTTAGTTCTATTTGAAGTTCTCTCAGTACGGCCAGATGTCACAAACTAACCCAGCTGTAGAGAGACAGAGCGATCTCAGCCAAAGCTCTTGTTCCCGCACCAGCTCTTGGGGAGCTCATCTGCTCCACTGTCACCTCCTTCATGCGGTGTTAGGTACTTTAGAAATGTGTGAAGGGTGGGAGCTACGTGACGGAACGATAAGTGTTTCTCAACCGTGCAGCAGTAACACTAATCTAACATGTCCTTGAACAAAGAGAGGAGTACACACCGGACATACTGGACACACACACACACACACACACATATACACACAGTTAAGTACATTTATATATGTGTTGACACACAAGGGGTCATTGGAGATGTGCCGCTTGACTTTCCATTTCCTTGGCTTCACATCATTGGTAGCTGTGAATTAGAATGTTGGAATCCTTTGCTCTGGAGACCCCAACAACCCATAAAATACATTTCTGATGGAATCATCAACATGGCTGGTGCAAAGGCAAGTTTATTGCCTTTGTGCCAAACATGTTGATGGAGGAAGGAAATAAATAAATAGTAAATAAATAATAAAGTACTTGTCAAATGGTACTAGTTTGTTTCCACAGGTTCACAGAGTGGACTACTCCTCATTTCATTTTAGCGGAAAAACAGCTGAAGGTATGGAGCCCGTGAATTCCCAAAGGTTGCTATTTCTTATCTTGTGTACACAAGTTTATTCACAAGTTTGATTTCTCAAGTATGTTTGAAAAACATTCAAGTCAATTTGCTATCGAATTTTTCTTGAGCTATTTGCACTCAGGAAAAAAAAGTATCACCTTTTAGGGCTTTAGGGGCTCTGTAGAATCCCACAATTGTATACTCATTTATTAATGTAACACTCCATAATGCCTCATTGATTAAGAGCTCCTGGCTTTCACATATTTTATGCTATGGGGGAAAAAAACTCCATTTTGTGGGAAACAAGGCATCTAGTTAATGTCCTTAATGAAAATGCATTAGGTGGTGTTTGCTGTGATAATGAAACTAGATGAATTGGAAACCTCAAGTAGTGTTAAACCTCACATATCCTTAGTGCCATCTGAGATTCCCTGTTGTTAGCACATAATTGCTGTAAAGACGGAACAGATTTATGGAGTGAGATTTGTGATACTAGAATTTTCACATCCAGAACTTGGAGCAGTCAGTAAGCCAGCTAGTAGGCTGGTTTACTCTGATTGTTCTTCCTATTTCTATTTTGTTCTAAGATGAATTTCATAATGGCCATAATGACAAACAATATGTCTAATTTTTACAAATCTGTGCAGGTAATAGCAAATAAAAATCTATGTGCCACCTTAACGTTGACTTATAAACTGTCACTTCAATATTATTTGTCTGCGCACCATCCCTGTATGCAGCTAAAGTGATCCTAGATATGATAATGATGGGAAAAGTTTGTGCAAACTGACAGCTGACAACCGGCAAAATCATGCCAAAATAAACTACTTTAAGGATCACTGAGAGAAACACATGGCTGATTAGTTTGCACAATGACATCATTGGACCATCTTGGGGATGACGTGCTGATGGACTGTTATTATTTTATCCCCAGTACTTAATCTTCTTGTGTTATTGACTCATTTCGTGGACACGCAATATAGCTCTTCAATACATAGCACTGTTAATTAACCATTTTATTGCATGTTGAGAAGCAACTAAACATAAACCCAAGCAAGCAGAGAGGTGAGTGAGAGGTCTGCTGTTTTTTGCATGCCTGACGTAGGTGCCTCCAGTCTACAAACACCTCTCTTCACAGATGGGCCATCCACTCTGCTGGAGAAGTGTCTGCATATTTTACAGAACAGAACTGAGCGTCCTTACTTACACAAGAGAAGCTCCTTGCGTTTCCATTTTTCTTGACAGTGCGGGGAAATACTTTCACATTTGGATGTGATGGGGCTTCATCAGTTCCAGATAAATCAGCCAGTCAACCCACGACAAGCTGACAGAGACAGACAGGGTACCGGTGCCGGGGAGCAAGTGGCCGGGGTAACCGTCTTGTAGGCTAATTAGTCTGAAGAACTGGGCTGGGTGGACTCTGTGGATGCAGGCCGTGACGTGTCTTCTGCCTTAACCAGGAAGTTAAGGCTTCATGTTGGGCCCGTAGCAACAATTGGGTCCTGGAGGATTCTTTCAAATTCTTTCAACATTTCCATTTTAACCTCTCTAACATTAATAGCAAACTGAAGCACATTTTTTAGTTTACCAACTGCTCTGAGTTCTTTCCCTCCATCTACCCTCCTGTCTCCTCCCGCGAAACGTGATATCGATTTCTTTTCTGTGACTTCTTGTTGGTTGATCAAATCTGCCTGCCACTGCTTTCCCTCGGATCCACAGATGTTGAGAAGAATGGAAGTTGAATCTGAAACTTTAATCTGAAAGGAATTATTCCGCCTTGAAGCTGCATGTGTGTGATTGCTTTCACTCCCTTATCGTCTCCAGAGCAGGACCGTCTCCTCATTGTTGTCTGATAGAGAGACTATCTCACGTTACTCCAGAGCTGCTCATGGCGGTCGTGAGATTTGTTGACTTTTTAGGCATCGGGGGCAGAGAAAGAGAGAGATTGCTTTTCAGAGTCTTCACACATATCGTAAAGTTGTCAGTGGCTGACCTGCTGACAGCTGATCAGTCCGTGACAGGATGAGGTTCAGACAAGCAGAGGGTGAAGGTGAGAAGTATCAGAAAGGTTAGAAGGTCCCTGTAAGGTTCTCAAGGGGCTTTGGTGTCTGTGCGGGTTTATTTGTATGGCCCAATATCACATAGAGGGTCTCAAGGGGCTTAACAGGCCCACATAATGATAACAAGTCCAGACCCAGCCCAAAGTTCTCTAAAAAGACATAGAAAAACTCCCCAAAAACCTTATGAAGGAAGAAAGCCTTGGGACCTTGGGAGAGGCAATTCAAAGAAAGATTCCTTCTCCTCGAACGGTCTGTTGGCCAGAGATGGTTCAACTCTCAGCTGGATACGCCTTTTGATTGTTCAGATACACGCAAAGTATGCAGGCGAATAGGCAATGATGTTCATGATGCGAGTACTGGTTCATTTAAGGTAAATGTAAAGTTATTTCTTGAAATCTAGAAATGTGAAAATCTTTGTGGTTCGCTAACTACATTCGATGGGAGTCTATGTGATGTCCAAACTAAGCTTACTCATAAAAACACATCCGAGAAGTGACACAGAAAATGAGGGAGCACTTAGCCATGGTTGATGTTTTGCTTCCCTCTCGTTTATCTCCATGTGCTGTCATCGCCAGTCACAACACATTTCACAATACTGCTTTAGGACTCTCCAGGTAATTAGCCGATATAATAGCTCTCACTCAGACTTCTCTGACTCATCGGTGTGTATTTTAGATCATTTGAAAAGAAAGCACATAATCATAATCCTTTGTGGGAGTGGCCACCAATTTTCCTCTGATCTTGGGCTTTTTTTGCCTATTTATGTAAAAAATGTGTAGTTGGGAAAATGCTCCAAGAAACAAACATTAACTCAACTCTTGAACTGACAATCATCCACAAAGTTACAGTCTATTACAGTCAATTAAAGTCTATTACAGTCAGTACTATTGTGTCACATCCACTGGAAAGTATAATTTTGTGGAGTTCCTTTTCCATGTTCTGTTGGTTTTTTCGCATCTCATCTGCTAAATACCACACAGCTCTAAACATATCCTCCACTGGACCGCCCTTGGTTTTAAAACGGGAAAGGCCTCCCTGTTATTATTAGCAATAAGGTCAGACTCTGTCCATGTTTGGCACTCTAGGACAGTGTGTTCCAGGTTGTCTGCAGACTTGAGAGTGTGACAGGAAGCAGACAGTAACCAGAGGATGGGGGGACATGACTCCTACACACGCGTCAATAACCGGTTAGATTAACTCTGTCCATTAGTGTCAGGAAGTGACTGGATGTGACAGTTGTGTGGGATTTATTTATACCTCAGTATATTTAGCAGCTTTGTTGAATAGCGGACAGTCTGGATAGGATGAGGAGGCTGTGTGTGAACCGCATCTGGTTGTATATGCACTTGTTTGTTACATAATTTTTTATTTTAATTTTTCTACAGTTGATGGTAATGTCATTCCAGTTTGCAGCTCATCCTCCTCTCAGACTGGCACTGATATGTAGATATGTAGTTCCATAGCATGAGGGTCCTTAGCTTGTGCAGTTCTTGAACCCAGCCATTTGTAAAATGTCTTCCAATATGCACTGCAACTTTTTGCTGTTCGCTCACAGGGACCAGAACCATTAATGCAGGCTAACGTAGAGAAAGAACATCGATTTGCGTCTCGACACAGACGATCCATGTATCTCCCATTACTATTCTGTGCCTTTTCCATTATTTTATTTCTAACAACAACGTTTTGTTTATCGATTGATTGAGTCTTATTTTGAACAATTTTTAAGATAGTAACGTGCATGGAGTCTCACACTGTAAAGCAGGGGCAAATTTCTAAAAATTTCCAATCTAATGTTTTGCCATGAATGGTTACAAACAACGGTTTATCTACTATTTTTGTTTATCAATGTTCATCTTACAGTTTTTGCGACATCAAGTGTATTTGTAGATTGGCATGCTAGCTTGTTATGTTACCTTGTTTCAAAATTGCTGGGAGCGCTCACTTGAAAGAATTCAATTTAAATAGTGTGACCATATTTTGGTTGCGGTGGTCGGCAGGGCGGGGGAGGGGGGCATGGAAGTGGTTGCACAGTGGCAATGGATACTTGACAAATGCCTGTCTTTTCATTGCCAGGGACTAAAATCAAATCAAATCAGTTACCATTAAAAAAATCCATTTAACAAGGCATTTTTCAGTCTTCCTGATGTGTCATGTATTCTTCCCTGAAGATCCGATCTTCCACCCACACGTACGAGCCATCTTTCAAGAAGAATCCAGCATTTTTCTGGAATTCACGTATGAATTTACATTTGCATTAGGGCACTTTAAGGCCTGCTGCAATACTACAATCAAGCAAGCTGCTGCTCTGTCTGTCCTGCGGTGTTGTGCCTCCAACACACACGCACACACACAGGGTAATGATTGACAAGCCATTTGACCAAGGTGCAGGGTGTGGTGTACTTTCCTGAGGAGAACAATCAAAGCAATGTAAATATGCATATAGAATGTGAAAAGAACGCAAATGTTCACGCTGAATGCAAGAAAGCAAAATTGACTCCTGAACATTTAAGGCAATAAAGAAATCCTGCCTGGAGGCGTTGCTTTTATCCTAGAAAGAGGACATGTGACAGATAGTAAACCTGATGTAAGCTATCAAAATATTTTAAGTAAACCATAAGCCTGGTGTTTGGCACTTGTCCATAAGCGGCTGCTAGGTATTTATTTGGATATGTATTTGTGTAGTCGTATTGGGAACCACATTAAGAGAGTTTTGGAGGTTTACAGCTGATGTGAGTAACAGCTGGTCACGTGAAGGAGCAGGAACGACTGACAATGTAATTGCCAACTAACGTGCCTTAAAGGTACTACAACATGACTTAGCATACTGTAGTTAATTTATAGTTTTTGGTCATGCATCCTTTTGTTCTCTAGCGTTGCAACACTCTAAAACCACAAAACACTCCACGATGACGAGAACCAAATATTTGCCCCCTATAAGGAAAAGTTGGATGACAGTGTATCATGTTAATTGGTGTTTGCTGTGTGCACAAGAAGTATCTGCTTGTGGAGCAATGAAAACAAGAACCAATGATACGGTTACCTCGGGGGAAGGTTTCAGCAGAGTAAACTAACGTTTGACAGTGCCAAATGCAGGAGGCGTGTGGTTTTACTCTCTCTGTGCAGAGCTGTCACAACCGTTTGGGAACCCGAGACTGTTTCGTAGTGAGACCCATTGTCAGCGCCTCAAACGTTGCATTTGACTTTTATTCCCAAAGACAGACTCTGCCAAATTACATTCTGCTTAAAGAGGCAGTAAATGAAAAGTTAGTTTACTTTAATCAGTCTCCTGCTCAAACAGCTGTAGCTGAACTGATAAAAGCTGAGCTTGTTGTCCGAGTCAAACCTCAGTCTGGCTTTGCTAAATAGATCTGATTAAATTTGCTCCTATTATGATGCCGCAAGTCCAACTGATGGAAAGAAACTGCACTGATGCACGTTTTCCTTCATGTAGACACACATTTCTCAGGGCCGAAAAATTGAAAGTGCACACATTTACTCCACTAATGAATCCAGGATATTCACAGTGAAAATTAATATTTTTCTGCCTAATGTCACAACCCCTCCAGCTCGAGAAAAACACTCCAATCAACTCAAAGTATCCTCCAATTGTCAGTGATGGTGTGCAGAAGTAAATGGAGAGGTCAGATGAAGAGTGTATGTAGCTCACACTTGTATTCATGAGAGAACATTGCATTTCTTTTTCTGGTTCTGACAACAGGAGGCTACATAATTGTATTTCTTACTTTTCTTCTGTTGAAATATGTTAAAAGTTGTTCCTAAATCTAAAAAAAATGCTCTTCTGAAAATATAGTTTGGCCCCATAGTTATTGTCCGTTTGACGTGCTATATTGTATCAGCTACAGAGTTGCAGCATGAAAGGATTCAGGACTGAATGCTCGTCTTTCTATAGCGGTTGCCCCTCTGTCCCATACATTGCGTAACCCCAGGGAACCTCAGCAGGACCAAAAACACTCAGCACAACTTGGCCCCTCCACTGGAGCCCATTAAATCATCTACACATTACATTAAAGATTTCTAGTTTGAAATCAGCTGGCCAGTGGCATGATGCTCATTTTGCTTAGGAAATGAGGAAAAATGAATGAAGACTATCCCTGACAGCGGTTCTCAAGATATTATTTATAATTATTATATTAATATTATTATAATTTGTGCCCTGGGTGTATATTAGCTTGTAGCTCCTGGTAGCCCTGTCTGACCACGGGCTACTCCATTGTGCAGATATCGCTAATCGTTCCGAGGCATCCTCAGAGTTAATGGTTTGTTAGTGAGACATCCTCAGAGGTGTTATTTGCGTCAAAGATTTTGACAACCGCTGTTTTCTAGAGATTGTCTTCATTAAATTTTCATGCTTTCCCAGGCAAAATTAACTAGATTTTGGAGTAAATTCAGAATGTTTGTTTTGCAAAATGTGGCTATATTATGGATGAGCAATCATTTCAAACACATCGTTGTTGTCTGATGCACCTGCTAACAAAGTGTCTCAAAATCTTAAATCATCGTAAATTATTGTCTGTCAGACCATCAGAGAGAACGATTATAATATAAATATAAGATAAATAAGATAACGATAATGTTGGCTTTCTCCATAATGTTTTCATTTATATGATCAAAGTTGTTGCTAAATGGATTGATGAGCAAAACAATCAAAATATCTTACACCACTAAACCTGTGTGAATAAAGTTATTGACCTCTTTCTAACACTAAATTTTGCAAATAGAGAATAGTGCTCCTCCATGTCAATATGTGTAAAATTAGTGATACCCTGCTTTTGGATATACGGGATCTGAAATAGCAACCAGCAGTCTATAAATGCATGACTTAAGAGGAGATCAGCTCTGTGTTCTGCTGCAGGCTGATCACAAACACAACTCAAGTTATCTATTTCCCCTGGATGATATCTGTAGTCTGCAACTTTATGAAAACATGGCCATTATTTCACAATGTGAATAATGCATATTGGTTTTTGCAGCACTCACAGAGGTGTGTGTAATCTTAGATACAGTGAGTGTCAGTTTCAATCAACAGAAACAAACAGTGGAGTTAAAGTGAAACAATGTTTTGCTGCTGGTAACAGAAAAAAATACAGTGCAAGGGAAAGATGAGGAAGATTATTGTCCTTTGTGTTTTTTTTTGTGTTGTAAATATTGAACGTCTGATAGCAAAAAAATGAATCACCTCGTCTGTCAGACTGCAAATGATTTCTTGTCTGTGCAAAATTATGAAAACCCAACAGTATCAGACACTCAGAAAAGAAAATTGTTGCAGAGACATTAAAGTGTCACTGTATTACCTTGTATTTATTTGCCCATTTTCGCTTTAGGAATCAAGAGGAATCAGAAGTTTGTTTATTTTTTACATAAACTCTGACCACACTTGCAGCCACAGTATGTGGTTTATAGCTTGCCTAGGCATAAATGCACGCCTACCCTGCTACCAAATGGGTACAAATCCATTCACTGAAATCGTCGAGGGGTGCATTTACATCTTCATTTTTACTTGGCTTCCCCCATCGTGATTTAATCCTGATCATAAACAAACATGAAATGAAAAAATGTAAAAGAGGTCTGTATGCATGCGGCTATAATTTGATCACAATCCAGATAGAAACCAGACTCCAGAGGAAAATATGTTAATACGAATGCAGACATGGTTTGTCCACAACAAAGCAGCGGCACTCTATGAGAAATATCCAGTCACATCAGATTTGATGAATTACCACCCTGAAAAATGATTTTCAGTAATACCCGTTTCATAAAAATGCTGAAATATATGGCCAAATATGTGGATACTCTCTGCATTTACATTTTCTTGGCTGTTTAAGTCTTAACTTTATTCCTGCCTTAAGTTGTAGATCAGATAAAGATCAGGTTTGTACACAACATCCCATCTGTCAAGAAATTCAGCCACAATAATGGGCAGCCCTTATTATAAACTCAAGCTACTTAACTTTGAATTAAATAGCTCAAACTTAATTGGCAAAACTAGGGGACAAGCTGCTTAAATAAGCCCTGAATGAAGTGGCTAAACCCAGAATAATTAAGGTACGGGCAGCATTTAGGTGCTGGTCGGTTACATATTATTTTGATTTACCTCTTAATGCTGCACTAAACATAGTCCACATCAATTTTAACAAGTAAAATCTAAGTGTCCTCACATTCAGTAGGCCACAACAGAGTTTGTACCCATTGTTCATACTAAAAATAGTGATTAATGAAGTTAGAGACGAATACATTTTTCAAAATGAAAAATTCATGTTTCAGGTTGTTACCATTTTAATTTAAAATTAATATGAAATGAGCACACTTTGGCCAGTGAAAATTGATTACAGCCCATAATGTGGCCCCAGTATAAAATGATTTAGTAATTGCCACCAGGCTCTTAGTGTACATCTGCACTTTTCATAATCACAGCTCATACATAATGCCACTAATAATGAGGAAAAACTAGGAGTGCAAATCCCCCCTGCGGGAATCCTGTCAAACATGCTTGTGAGATGAAAGGAGAGTTAAGAAGCAGGAATATACAGAGTACCAGGGGACACGACAATACAAACTATCATCCACTCTGTTTCCCGTCTACCTTCTCGAGGATACAATACAGACAGTGATGAGGGCAGGAAGTCACAATGACATCTTTATTTATACATATGTATTTTGGGATGTTACAGATTTTATTGAGCGTTATCTGACACACTGTTTATACTAGAGCCATGTCTCAGTGTCCCATAGTGCAGATGGAAATGGAGACAAATGGACTAGTGGCTGATGCTGGCCCCATAAATGCACTTTTAAATGGTATCTCACATATAAATTACAGTTTGGATGGCAACCTTTTATGGTTTAAACACATAAAAAAACACATTTTTAAAACAGACATTTTTAGTTATTGATTTTATCATTACACAATTACATCATGTATGGTTAGAGAATGGTAGAATCTTCATAATTCCATCCAATTTTTTTGCCTTACTGCCGAATCTGAACATTATGTGTGTTTATAGTTTTCTCCCCTCAATGGTGATAAAAAGAACCATACAGACTTACCTACTGCTGATCAACCGCTGCACAAAGTGGGCGTGGCTGTGGATGATTCCCAGCCCCTTGCAATGCAATCCATTGTCTTATCCAGTACCCGTGTAGCGCTGATGTAAATGTTTGGCAGGTTGCTGCAGATGATTGGACTAATGGCTGAATCATGACAGTGCAAGACAGCAACGGAGTCAATACTTGCATTTACCTCTGAAAGGAGAAAATCTCCATTTGAGAAGAGCATGGCTTTTCTGCGGTGCTTAAGTAACAACAAAATTAGCATCAGTTTGAAAACCACGTCCATGTCATGGTGGCATCATCACTCTCAGTTCAACCCTGTCTTCATCAAATTAGAGATCCCATTCTGATGATGCCTGTGTGATTTAAAAGACCAGTGTGAAATGGCTGAACATCTGAAGGGCTCCTTTAATGGACAAGTTGGCAGAATGACAGACAGGCAGATGTTCAAACAGTGTGTGCATTCTCCCAGTGCGAGGAGGGGCTGGAGTGTTTGGCCACTTATTCACAGCCGCGGTGTGATGGAGATTAGGGGCAAGCTGTGCAACCTGTATTTACTGGGTCAAGCAGGTGCCGAGACGAGGAACAGATTTTACATATCAAAGCTAAGTAGCCAGAGAGAAGGGGGTGAACATTAGGCATGGCGATCTGGACTCCACTGGACCTCATGACAAGACAGGCCGGAGGAGAAAAGCTTTGTGGGGGTAAAGAATAAGTTTTGCAATTTGGTGGAGAGACTCGAAGAGAGAGTTATTGAACCGACTGGGAGTGGTGGGAGTGATGTGAGCCCCTTCACCAGCAGGTTGGCTTATTTATTGGTCTCTATCTGGGTTTATTTACCCTGTTGACAATAAATAAATTGGATCTGAGTACTGATGAATAATAATTCTTTCTAAATGTGCAAAAGCTGTAGCATGAGTGTCACTTTTTAAACTATTTCACAACCTTATTGCAGTCGCATTCACACACCTTGCCTCATAGATAAATTGATGTCCCCCATTCCTACAGATTAATGTCATTATTCTCCACGCGGCCATGGTTTGTGCAGCAAAGACCATTAGTTTGTGACAACAGGGATTATTATTTCCCGCTTGGCCCTCGCACTGCAGGTCTGGGCTGAATAGGCTGACCACTGGAAGGAGAGAGACCAGATGCAATCTAGGTTCTAAGAAATTTTCTCCTAAAAACCCAATTATGTCTCCGTGGGGAGAACAGGGTGAAAAGGGTCATTTTGTTCTTTCTAATGGAATGGCAGAATGGCTGCCTGTAATGATGAGGTCTCTTTTTTTGCCTTTTGCTCACTAACCCCATCACTGTCAAAAACTCCTCTTTATGTCTCTCTTTTTTCCACACGGACGCACAGGAAGATCATGATTAAACGTCAATGGAAAGAGTGTGATTAAAAAGGAAGAAGACTTGCTCTCCCCTGGAGATAGATTTCACGTAATGTTTCGGAAATTCTCTCCTGCTTTTGCTGAGGGGCTGTAAAATGAGGGAGTGAGGGTGTGAAATAGAGGAGGGGTAGAGTTCACGCTAGCCGGTGCAGCCTCCGATGATCAAATGTATGTGTGTGTGTGTGTGTGTGTGCGTGAGTGTGTGTGCCCATATGGGCTTAAATGTGCGCCTTCATATTTTGTCGGTGGGCACGCCTGCTTGTGACAAGTACAATTTCACACAAGAGGTAGCGTCAGACAAACGATTTGTCCAAGCAGGAAAAGTGCTTATCGGGCACAATGTAGCCAGAGGAATGCAGCCGTAAAAACAGCCGAATAGAACCGAAAAAAGAAAAAGGAACAGATAAATGGAGCACACAACACAAAACCATTGATAATATTTGGAGATTTATGATATCAGACTTTTAGGAAAAAAGAGGAAATGTTCTGTTGCAGTGGTGAACCATTTGATGCATTTGGACAAAAACACACACATTCTGTCTAATTTAATCCCCCATTATTTATCATTTGGTCATAGTAGCTACAAATATCATTGCTAAATTGCGTGTGTCTGAGTGAGGGGGCGGGTTTATAAAGCCATTAGCTTTCATTGGTTGGATGGTTAGTATGGGGTCGTTGGCTTCAACTTTCATTTATCAACACACCCCCAGCGTTTGCTGTGGCATCTAAATACCACGCAAGCTGAAATATTATTTAATTCCATCGTCCTCAGACAAATGAACAGAGAAGTTCATTAGCACAAAATGAAAGGGGAAAAAGGCCAAATAGAACTGGATGCTTTATGTCAAGAGATCCACCAGTAATGAGCACTTTACATCAAATGGAGATTTTCTTTTCTTTTTTTTTGTCGATTAACTCTCCCCTATGGCTCTGCATGGGGGAGAGCAGTGCTGTGCACGGTGTCAGTGCAGATGTCATTTCTATTGTACAATCGGCGCAGTTGTCATTTTCACGCACGGGTTGTTGTTTTAAAAAGAGGAGCAGTTATGTAAACGTCAAACGTCTAAGCTAAAGTCTTATTAGTGCGTTGTGTTTTTCTGCTATCTAATGTGCAGTATTCATGTGTGCCTTACATATGCGGCTTCACGACGTGCGTGCAGTCTGCGCACAAACAAATCTGTTTCGTCTGAGAATCTGTCTGCCCGGTTACACCAAGTCTAGTCTCCGGCGTCTAAATGGCAATGAACCACGTTCAAGCGTCCTTGGCTCTTAAAGGGAATGGCAGGTGATGCTCAGATTGGTTAAATTCATGTTTAACTCAAAACAAGCAGTTTTATTGATGAGGAGCACCGTGTAACTCACTCCGTACTGAGATTTTTGCCGTCTAAAAAGCAAAATAGACTTGAACACACTCCAAAGTGCAGCACGCTGTAGTGTGCCAGACCGTGGGCTATAGATCGTCTAACTAGGGCCCTTTATCGCCAGTCCATTAAACAGGCACGGATAGAATCAATCTCTTCGTGACTGATTATTGTCGTCAGTCACATATTGAATGGTAAATAGCACATATTGACTCCCACGCCCGTCAGCTTACAATGCACAAAACAACGTATTTACATAACAAACAGTACAGCAACTGTGGCGTGACAGACAAGTGAAAACACACTGAATATTTGGCCCTGCGGATATGACACCCCTCGGCTGACTGGAAAGGCGTTCTATTTGTTTACAACACAAACCAGAAAGACGAAGAACTGCGTGCATCAGGCAGTCTGAGATGATGAAATACGGCCGCAACCTGTCCAAAGCACAGCAGACTTCAGTCTTCCAATAAAGTTATTCAAGTGTCCCTAATGTCTGTAAATGTGGTACATTTATTTGCACTAAATGCTTATAAATGTCTTTTGTCTGCCGCGCTGCGATGAATAGACTTTCAAGCTATTGATTTTGGTGTGAGGAGATCATTCCTGGAATCATTCTGCAAGGTTTGTAGCAATCCTGAACCCCCTTCTCCAGAGTCCCGACCCCTGGTGACAGCAGCTGTTCCTACAGTGCAGAATGATTATCCCGGCCGCGCAGCACTGGATTGCGTTGCCGGTCATGGTGTGATTTGCAGCAGTGAGAATGTATTGATTGGACCTTCAGTCTGTGACCCGAGTGTGTGTAGGTGGAGCAATGTCAGGGTATTCCCCAAAGGATGCTCGGACTGTGCCCGTCTTCCTGGAGATGAAGCGTTCTTTTCTACTCTTCGATGCGGTCACAGACTGTAGCTTTAAATAACCAATATTTACACATTACCCACATACTGCCCACAGGCAAGAAATATGGTAATATATGCATGGAAAAATCAATGCAGTCAACCATTCATTCTTTTCAAAGCACATCAGCAGTGGTTGTTTCCGTTGTGAGCCAGACAAATGAAAATCCTATACAATGAGTGAGAGTATTTGCTCTGATGTCATTTGCCATCTTTCTTTTCCACAAAGGGGGGAAATTCCCTACAGATAAGGAGAAATAGATTATAGCGATGGACATCAGAGACTTTATCAGAGCAGCAAATGTTCACAACCACCACCACCAAAGACGCAGACACACACACACATTTGAAATGATGTATTTGAATATTGATAAATACGATATGATTTTGATTTGCAGAAGGATGGAGAAGCACAATGGATGTTGTCTGTGCCTAAGGCATTCTCGCTTCTCTCACACACGTGCTCTCACACACGGCTTTGTGCTTACCCTCTGCTGCTGGAGGGCCAAGAGATTCCCAGGTCGCCGTGGTGACTGAAGTGGGCAAAGTTGCTCCTTTTTTATCGACATATGTGTCATCTCTCTCTCTCTCTCTCTCTGTATTTCAGTCAGGAATATCTCCTTCAGCCATTCAGTGCTAAAACAGTACAAAGAAATGAAACAATTATACTGCAAGAACCCCCCACCACCATATCTTATGTATGTAATGGCCAATTTGAAAAATCCAGATGCTCTTTTTCATTCTGCTTCATCATTCACAACTTCTGATATGATGTGATATCAATATGTCAGGGTCAGATTAGAGTTGGAGGACAGCAGCGGGAGGTAACCGAGACAGGTTCTTAATGAGAGCGGCTCTACCTTTCTGTGCCAGGTCTGGTTATTAAGTATTCATGCTCCAGGTATTTTTAACCTGTGGAGACATTGGTGCCAGAATCATTACAAAAAGACTACAAAAGTTTGAAAAAATACAGCACAGAGGAGTTAAGTTTCTAAAACTGGGACAAAATGTGACGGAGGTGAAGATATTTTTTTTTTTTTACTTTACAGTGGAGACGTCAGTGATGATTACACCACGTGCTATAATGATCATTGGCGTTTGGAAATGGAGAGAAAAATACACCCAAACAAGGTAAATGAACGTATGTTGCTGCTCACACAAAATAGCTTGTAGAAGAATAGGGAGAGCACTTTATAGTCTCTGCTTTTGACCCATCCTAACTATTAGGCTCAGTAGGCAACACCTACATGCACATGCACATGCACATGCAAACACACAGACACACACCAGCACCTGCTCCAGATGTTCTGCTTAGTGCTTCGGTCAAGGGCAATGGTAGGATTTCAGTAGTTCAGTCAATAAATCTTGCTGCATGAATCAAATCGATTTGTTGAATCCTTCACCCACAGACCATGTGATAAAAGCAACAGATAATTGTAATTCCAATTTTTTTTTCCTCTGTATTGGGACGCCTCTGTGATTTAATGATTTCTGTTCATCAATGTGCAAACCAAACACAGCATGGGCATCACAGCAAAGGAGTGTGTGTTGAATATGAGTACATATACACAGATAGATTTTTATGCAGCTGAGTTAGAGGGACTGAGCGAACGGAGCAGTTTTGGCTCGGTGTAAACTGAGGGGGCGGGTCTCTTCCTGTCTGCAGTTGCACAGGGAAAATCTTCCTCTTCCATTGATTTTTCTGTCTTTGTGCTGCTTAGTTGTTATAGATTCCCTGGACCCGAGCTGCTGACATCATCTAAAAGTTGTTTTTTTTGTTTCATGTCACATCTTCTTGTTATTTCTTCATTTTTAGATCAGAAATTCTGGTTTTCCTGTACGGGTAATGGCCTGTTCCTGTGTTTATGGCTGACCAAGTGTGGGAGAGGGAGAGAGGGAGAGGGAGGGAGAGGACATGGCGCTTCAGTGATCTTATTATTCCTGTCTGTAATGATTGGTTGGCTAATCAGGCTTCATTCTCCAATAAGACTCTCTCTCTCTCCCTTAAATGCACTTTACACACTGAGGAATTATGAGATTGTTCCTGCATTAAGTGTTACTTGCCAAGGGACCAAACGGCCGCCCGATTATTCCCATTAAACTCTCATTGTTGTATTACTCGTTGACAACCGGCAATCATAATGGATCTGTAAATTAGACAGATTGTGTACTGAATGTAATGCCACAATAACAACGCAAAGGAGGAGAAACAGCAAACAGCACACTTTATTATCATTTTATAATTTGTACTTATTTGCAACTAAGAGATTGAGTATTAAGTTGTAGCGGTGCATACAATATACAATAAATTTAGTGTATACATGCACGGCTTGCAGATGATTTGTCGACGTAGAGCAAGTTGGCGTTATAAACATCAACTTAATGTGGTGTGTGTGAGAAAGCCAACAATGTTTGCCTTCGCTCTAGATAAAGTCGACATCGCGTCATCAGCGTCGGACTCGGTAAGTGACTTTTTATCATCGCACTGATGAAATGCTCAGTGCACACGCCGTCACCACATGCTTTGGAGCCGGATCTCACACACCTGTCACATCTCCACGGCCTATTGGCTGCATCTCTGTTAGGAATTACTCAGTGTATCAGCCGAGCACTACACTGTACTGTACACTTTTTGTCGCCCTCGCCATGTAGAAAAGCAAAGTACAAGCTGCATATCGCTGCTCGTTTTCTCCTGCGTCGCCTTTGTCGACTATATCTATGAAACACAAAAATCACGGTAATTCCAGTCGTCTCAGGGGGGAAAAAAATCAATACTTTTTTTTTTTAGTATACCTTCAGTTTTTTTCCCCCTAAAACTGTCAGCTCTCTAAATCAGTTTTCATGCACGTTTCCTCCCTGGCTGTGGTGGGAGGTCAGCGGCAGTCCGGTTGTGTTCAGTGTCTGTCTGGGTTTAAACGGTCCGTGTTCATCTTCCGTAGCTTTGGTGGCAGGTTGTCCTCCGGCCTCCCACCTGAGAGCAGCGGGCTCGCCGTCGGAACTGGAATGGGGGCTGGGGCGGGTGGAAGGCTTTGCTGGTACAGGTCTCCGGTGGACTGGGTCATGGGTTCAAAGCCAACCTTGAGGGCTTTGAGCTGCAGCCGAGTCTCTACCTCGACGCCGGGTGAGGAGCTGAGGCGCTGGATCTTTAGGGGCAGGTCTCCCGTGCTGCAGGCCTTCTCGGAGTGCTGGGAGCTAAGCAGAAGGACTTTCCTCTGTAGGTCCTCCTTCCCAGATGAACTCATCCTCTGCAGTTTGCTAGGCAGTCGACCCGCGATTCCTCCCTGGCGACTCCTTTCCTCTGATGTATTAATACAGTCCACGGAAAACACCCGGTCACGCCGAGTGCCGTGTCTCTCTGTGTGCGCGAGGGTGGGAGTGGATAGAGGGGAGGGCAAGGAATTCTTCTCTTCGTGCTCCTTGACGCTGTATGGCGGCGTGGGTACCTCAAATGTGCTGTGGAACTGAGAGTAGTCTACCCTGAAAAAGCCCTCCTCCAGAGACATGACCGGCAGGAAGCGATGGCCCCATAAAACCTCATCCTCGGTATACGACGTCCGTGCTTGGCATGTCATACCTGCAAGAAAACGACACGATTGTAGTCACTGAAATGACTGCCATAAAGGAGAATTCAGCATTAACCAAACAATTATGGAGGAGAAAAGTGAGAGGGCAACATTCTCTCTCATTATCTCTTCTTCCCTCTGCTCCTCTGCGTTGCTTCCTGTCACATACTGGAGATTTAAATACTGTGCCATCAGTAAATCCACAGAGGAACATTTCATGCCATAAAATAGCTGCTCATCGCTACCTAGAGATACAGACAAATTCAGCTTTATGTGTTGGTTGCCTCTAAAATGCTGTGATAGTATTGTGAAAAGTCAATCAGGAGCAGTGGTGCTCACGCGTCCGGATATTTAGTCGTTCACACGCTTTGTTAAAAAAAAATATAAGTCAAATGTGCCTGTAATTCACGCTGGTTGTGATTATTACCAGTTTATCTTTCATTATCAGCATAATTAGCACTCAGTCATCACCGTTCTTGCACTGTGTCTGTGATCTCAAATATAATCATCTATAGGCAAACACGTGTCATGACTTTTTGAGGCAGACACCAATGATTCCTTTATGATGCTGATGTTACAGTTTATTATCAGGATGACGGTTCACATTTCTGTATTAACTCAGTTCTTGTACAATGGTTTGTTATGAGTCATTAGCAATCAATCAATTCTGCAAATGTTTCTCGTGGACGTACGTGAAAAACAGGATGAGGATGAGGGAGTTTTGTCTCCTGATGGTGCAGTAAATTTACTATTATTTAAGACCTCTTCAGCAGATTTAAATGAATAGAACTGGGAGCTTCTTGAATAGTATTTAAGAGTCTGTATGTTGTATAACATGTGTATAGGCCCAAACTGACAATGTTTACTCGGGTGATAATAAAATCAATGACTTATGTACTTTATTTACTTTCCCAATAATGCTTACGTACATCCATTTATGTTTTGAAGCAGAAGCTCAGCTCCTAACCTGAGTATTTGTATTTTATTAGTAAGGTTACAGTTAGAGTTATACTTCTAATCTCATCCCTCTGATGAATGATGTAAATGAAGTCATGAAAATGAAAATGAGGTCATCTGTATGCTTCATTATTAGCCAAAGCTGTTGGCTTTAATGGTCAGTTTATGATTCTTATGTCTATCAGATTAAATAAAGTTATCTTGTTCATACAGAGAATTTCAGGAATACACGCCCAGGGGAAGCTAATGGGTTTTGAGCTTGATAGACATGCCGGTTTAATTTCATCATACGGGTATCCAAACAGCTGGTTAATGTTTAGTGCATCTGGCATTAAAATGAAAGCCTCGGTGTAACAATGCAGACACTTGACAGACAGCGAAGGAGAGCAAGGCATCCCTGAAGAGGGCTTTATGTAAAATAGCTGCCACTTCTCCTCTCTAGCACTGTTTAAACCCTGCATTTCTAGAACGCTAGGACTTTCCTGTAGGACAACTGCGTATATTAGCAATAATCTCAATGATATATCTTACATTACAACACACACGGATCAGTGATAGACCTGTGTCATCTCCACATAAGTGTTGGCACATAAAGTATGATGATGGAGTTACTATGTGGGAGCGAGAAAGAATAAAATACAATAAACGAGTCCTGTGGGATGTCCAGTTCTCATTGGTATACACTGACAACAGGCAAACTGAGATTTGTGCACCGTGCAGCCATCATTTTATGAATTCAGTTCTGTTCTCTTCTCATAACAAGTTTTGCTAAATTCATATTATATTAATTCACTTCCTGTCATGCAATACAACACAAAGGATACTTAAACATTTATATATTAACCACTGTTCTAAATCAATGTGCAAGGTACATATAGGTAACCATAGCAACAACCAGCATGCTTTGTTCTACACTGCAAGTCTCACTGGTGAAAAAGCTTATTTGATAGTAGTTATCCTTGTCCCACCTGAATCTGTTCTGTAATTATGGGAGCATTTTTTCCGTCCATCCTATCATCCTCGTCTCTTCCTGGTGAACTTTATTCAGATTTGTATAAACAGAATCAACGTTGCTCGAAGACATAAATTTAACTTAACATGCCTTAGGCTGGCTGCATGGTAATTTGTCTTCCCTGGTTGAGGCATAATTGGAGACAATCAACAAGCTTGACAGCTGTGCCAACAAGTGCTGAATTTAGGGTCTGACACATGAGGGGATAACGGGTTAATGGGTTGCCTGTCACGAGTGAATTTCTTACACCAGTGAAGGTGACACTGGCGGGGCTTCCCTGCTCTGCTCGGTTGTGACCGTCGTAGCTCTGGGAGAGTCAACTCCTCGCTGCATCACGATTTAATGGCATTATCATCAGAGCACAGACAGTGTTTCCTGCCTGCTTCTGTGCTTCCATACTGATCCCTTCCTCGTGCTCTAAGCCTATTCAGCTCTGTGCTTCTCCATGGGACAATGGCAAAAAGATGGTTGGAGGGGAGGCATAGAAGCAGGGATGAAAATATGAACGAGAGAGTGACTAAGAAAAGAGAGAGTAAAAATATGAGGGCTCCAGAACAGATGGGGTTTTATGTTATACTTCCACCCTTGGAAGTTCAAGAATTGTGTGTTAAAGCTAAAGGAGAAGGAAACGTGGTGAGTGTGTCAGCATGGCATGACTGTACACTGTGTCTCACTATCAGCCGCAGAATCACATCTTGTCTCAGCTGTCGTTTGAAAAAGGACTGGAACTTCTGCTAAAACCCGTGCTCATTCATCAAAGTGACACATGTATCAGTGACCACAGGCTTTTATAATGCATAGAGTGGGCATAAACCAATTCTGCGGTAATAAAATATCATTCATGATTAAATCAAACATCATTCTGACGTGTTGTTCTCATTCTCAGTCTTTTTCAGCCACAAATATGTAAACCTGGGAAAGCAGAGTATGAGATCCCACAGGAATTAGACTTCCTTTCTATTAAATAGGAATGTAATGTCGGTTGATATTAATCCAGGAATTTACATTTAGATTGGGAGCGAGAGGAACGATAAAAGTGAGCCATGAGAATGAGATTCAGGCAGGTTGTCTCACCAGTGGTCTCCACGATGCCCTCCAGGATAACCACAATCTCAAACTGCTCGTTTGTCAGTGAGCGCTGGGATAAGTCAAAAAAGGGGCTCTTGGGATTGATTTCGTGGCAAATAGTGAGCGGCGACACCAAGAAGAGTTGGTCTGCGCCCGTCCCAAAACCGACATCCAATTCACACTGGTCCAGAGGCAGGAACTCGCCCTCAGGTGTCTGACGAGACTGAAAAATCAGGAGAGACAAAGACCGAGATAGAGCGGGGAGTGAGTGACAGGAATATTGAAGTACAGGGAGGAAATCAGAAAGACAGGGAAGAAGAGAAATCTCAGAACAACAATGAAGGCAATTGTAGACGAGTGTTTCCTTTTTTTCTGAAACAGGACACAGAAATAATGATGTATCACTCTGTGAATATTGATCTGTAACTGTGAAATCGGTGACAGTTACAGATTTTACGCTTTACGCTGACACCGATTTGAGTAATCTGTAGGCATGTGGATGGTATGTGACAGGTTCGACAGGGCTTTCCCATTGGTGTTAACGGCTGGTGAAGCATTGTTTCTAATATGTGTAATCTGCCTCATCAATCTGTTTTAACCTCTGACCTCTCCCCCTTTATTGTGTGATCTCTGCAGTCCATTTCACCACTTTCTCCCTCCTTCATTTCCAGTCACTTTAAAATCCAATGATGGTCCTGATTCCAAGGAGGCACTGTCCAATTTAAGTGGGCGTTTATGCTCTTTTTAGAAAAAGTAAAAGTTTTTATTATATCCCTGAACTGGAAATGACCTACAGAGAATGATCTAACAGCCTTTTGGAATTAATCGTCTATAACTGCCTTTATTTATAATCATGAAATTTCTCCTATCAGAACCCACAATAAAAGATCACTTCTTCTTTAAACTTGGGTTTTTTTGTGTTATTTACCACAGCATCACAACACTGTACTAAAACTCTTATACATGCACCAGAAATCAATCAGCAATCAATTAATTCAGTATTAAAATATAAAGAGAAAGTGTGAGTACATTTTCTGATTTTGATCTGAAAAGTGAATTTTTCTTGTGGTCCATTTTTTTCTACCAAGTTTCATCTAAAACTCATAACTGGAATTTGTCGGTCTGGAACCACCCACACACAAATACACGCGCACACACACATACCTCTCATTATCTCTCAACTACACAGAGTCACGCTGATCTGACACAGACAAACACACACATTTGGTTCCAGTCGTTCAGGGTTTCTGTAACTTTTGATGTTGCTGTAAATCCTAAAACCTTACTTATGTCCTGCTTTTCCCCTTTCTTGCTTATCATTTACTCAGGGTTTAACAACATATCATATCAAATCCTTCATCTTAAATTGTGATCAACATCCTTGTTGTTATGTAACTTCCATTAGTTTCATCAGTATGGTAAGGTCATTTTCTACACAAACTGTCAAAAAATTATATTATGACGATAAAAACAGGACTGCCAAAAATTGACATGATTTAGAGGTAAAAATTGGTGCCCGTTGTCTTACGTGTTTCCAAAGCAAAATCTGTGGGAAACCATTTTCCCTTAAAAAAAAAAAGTAAATAAGGCAAAAATGTTTTGTCAGTTGGATCACGAGCTCCACTTTTTGCGTACACTGCCATCCATCACTCCTGTATAGAAGCTACTGGAGCATCATCTCATCCTGACCTCTCAATGACATTGCCATGCGTGATTTATGCCCTTAAGATACAAACTGTGAATGAAGTGTGAGTAAGCAGCAACTTTGCATTGCCAGAATACACAACGTCCTATTTATATCTGCTTCTGAAGGAGATGCTCATTTGGATTCCCGTTGGATAACGACATTCATGTTGAGGAGTCACTGTTCACTTGTCAGGTGCTTGCAGGCTGCTGAATGTTGTTTGGCATGGATCCTCCATGTGGGTTATCAGATGGTGGCTTAGGGAAATTCTACATTTCACTTTCTGTCTTTGTCAGTGAAGATTAAAAAGATGGATGACAGTATGCAAACACTGTCGCACAAAGCTCCTTACACAGGCACCCGCTGGCACTCTCCCACACTTTTCTCTGCACGGAAATTCTGAGATAGATGGGCTTCTTTATTGTATTTTCTGTAAATGTGACTCTCTATTCTCCAGCAGAATCTTGTCCCTGAGTTGTGACAGATCCTGACAAGAATGTTTTACTGAGACTGATGGGTTTTTTTGGGGGGTTTTTTGAGGGGTGGTGTACACCATAGCTGAGACACTGGCAGCGTGCACTAACACTTTTCTGTTCCAGATTCTCAGTAATAAGTCAACTGTGAACCCCTCATTGTCATTTCTAAGGCAGTGTGGGTTCTTCAACCTTACTAAAGGAGTTTAACACGGCTGTGAGTTATGTTCACAGACAACGACAGGTGATAAATAAAATTGATTAGACCTTAAGTGGCCTTGTCTTCCAAGTCAACTCTGCTCCACGCCCTGCCAAGTCCTCATCAATCAGATGGAGGAAGAGCTTGTAAGGGATCAGAGAGCCAGATAAAAAGAAAGCTGAATCACACATTTTCACAATGTGAGATACCACCCAGCTACAGCATTTCAAAAAGCTGCCAAACTCAGATATAAAGAATCATTCACAACAGATAAATACAACATTTGAACTCCTTGTCAAGAATGAAGATTCAGTGTTTCCTCTACCATTGGTTAACAAACGGCACCACCAGGTCAGAAATGTTTAGACATAATTCACTTAAATTATAGAAATATGGTGGCCGAGGTGTTTGTGTTTCTATTCCGATCTATATTTTCCTCTATATAGGTCTAAAAATGAACTATCTCAGTCCCAAAATTCAAAATGTTTCCTGCCTCCTTACTGAACTGACCAACTTTACAGTGACAACTCTGGCGTTTTTCAGAGGGAATTGTCCGAAAGGTCAGGGATATGTCAGCCGACCTTTAGATGTTATGTCGGACATGTTGGGAGGTGTAAGTGGTTTGTCACATCAGTACATTAACGATGTGTGAACAGGTAAATTAAAAAAAAGTCCAATTTGCCGTAACGTTTCCCAACTGTAATTGATGCTTTTGACTGTTGCTATAAAAGGCAAACCGGTGTAATGTTTTTGTGTGTGCGCACTTTCTGTGTTTCATGCATACACTACCTGATGTGAATCCTACACACATTTTTATAACGAGGCCCCATGTTAAGACACATCATCATCATTTTTTGATAGTATCTTCCAGGGTAAAACCTGTAAGATGTGGCTGAGTGGTGGTCAGTATCCGTGTGAGCTCGTACTGATGAGGACACTGCGGTCGTCCATGTAGCAACAAACCATAAAAATACAAGATGATACAGTTTGATGGGCAACACAAACGATTAAAAAACCCTGGTAAAATTGTTAAGAGATGCCTACAAATACTAAGGACCAGACTGAAAAGTGGTTTTTAAAACTTAAATTGTTATTGTGATACGTGATAGTTGCCACTTTCACTAAAAAAGGCTTTTGTGGCAGGGATGCTTAACACTTCTACAAAATATACAGAGGCTATTACAAACAAACTAGCAGTATAGAACCACTATACTATATATTACTGCTTATGGTACTGTGGTACAGTATGGTATAATATGCTGTAGGAAATTAATGTACTATATTTTTGCCTCTATTGGGCTGCTGCCATCATGACATAAATTCCACACCTCATACACACTCTTAGCTTCTTTGTATGACTTATTAGGTGAGCATGGGAAGAAAACAAAGGCGACTTAGACGTTTACGTCTTTATGAAGTGCAGTTAGGAATATAAATGAAAAACAATGGCCATATTCTCTGGTTCTGCATCTCACTAATCAATGACTCCAAGGCCTTCCTTTTGCCCTCCAATGCCTCCATAGTCCAAAAAGAATACTTGCATCTCTATTCCTATTAAAAAGAAGAATTGGAAATCAATTCTAGCACTAGTGAGTAGTTTATATAACCCAGTCTGCAATCCTCTGCAGAGATATATGGAGGAGAGGATTTCCTGCACGACAAATGAAGGTGTCGCTGGAATTCGCTTTGAACTCTCCTGTTATTTCTCCCTTCTTACTAATATCCTCCCTCCGTCTGCTTCACCTCTCCATCACCTCTCTGGCATTCACCTCACCTTCACCCCTCCCCCAACACACTTCCCATAAAACCAGTGTCATATTTTCAGCTACAGTGTTCCACCAGAATGCCCTCTGAGGCTGCCATGGGTGCCCTGCTAGGCTGCCTTTAACAGTTTACGGTATGACAGTTCGCGTTGGTCTGTCTCTTCCTCCTGTCTGCCATCTTCCAGTATTAAATCTCGACAGCGAGGAGGAGCTCTGGCATACTGATGAACAAACACATCAGTAAATACAAGTGGGTGCACAACCAGTCCCACTTTTGTCACCTTGGGGGACTGGCAGTGGCAGCAATGAGAAGTTACTTCAAGTAACTTCTCATTGCTGCCACTATCATTGATCCTGCTGCCACCTAGCTAGAGCAAATCAAAATGTCTAGACTACTTATTTGTATTTGTATTACGGAACCCAAAGAATTGCCATAGCTGTCACCCTTTTTAAAGGAGATTTGCTTTTTATCAGCATTTCTTTTCGCAATTTTCCATCTGCTCACTGTTTCAAAGCTCATGAAGACACAGGAGGAAGTGCTCTCTTTAATTGCCAATGGAGTCGATCCCATAATAAGTATGCATTATCTTCAAAGTCAGGCAGAAATATAGCCTTTGAGGCATTACAAACTTATATTGTGGTAACAAACTCTTACACGCTTACACAACTAGCAGACCCTCAACTACTTTTGAATTCCAGACGAGTCCGTTTTCTTGTCTATGGACTAAAAGACAAATATTTACTTTCCTCTTAGCTATCGTTTGATTTACACTACCACTTAAAGCTGGGCTTGGTAATGTTAAAACAGCCAGGGAGTGAGCAAAATTTTGAAGATATCGTACCTATAAAATCCCAACCAGTCCCTTCAGGCCTCTCTCTAAAGCCA
The DNA here is from genome assembly GCA_900303265.1 of Brotula barbata. Classification (NCBI taxonomy): domain Eukaryota; kingdom Metazoa; phylum Chordata; class Actinopteri; order Ophidiiformes; family Ophidiidae; genus Brotula; species Brotula barbata. Next base: position 56,520 of record OMNV01009287.1, on the reverse strand, counting down.
CGGCCCCAAAATGCACACAACCTGATTTTTTTTAATTTTCAGAACAATTGATTTATTGATTATTGTCAGGATGCTAAAATTATTGCTACAAATACAACAAATTACACTTCTACAACACATTCTACCACCCTTTCTTTACGGAAATATTAGCTCAGTGCAACTGTCCTATCTGGAGACCATCAAGAATCCATTGTGGCGGATTCTGTTTTCCCAAACCAAAAAGCCCTCTCTAAGTAGCAAGCGCTGTTCGTCTGTGTGTCCGTTCAGGCCTTTCTGTTGCTCCTGACCACATCAACATGTCTTTCATCCAGTTTGCCTTTAGCATCCAAAAGAGTCTTGTGGGTGTGGGTTACATATGCTTGTGTTTTTGAAAAGTCTAACACTGACATCAACCTGTTCAACCTGGTTTTCAGAACGAGTGGGTGAGGGGAAATGCTTGGCTTTGGAGGAGGCCTTGCGGTGTGACCGACTGGTGCCTTACTGTGACTGGCACTGAGACTAGCTCCGTATCAGTGGCCACATTATTGGATGAAGTCATTGCAAATCAGACCAGTGGCTACGTGTTCCAAGTTTTTGGAGCCTGCCGTCAAGCTTGACAACTAGTAGTTTGAGGTCAAACGTGATGAGGACTGGAATCAAAAGCAGTGACATCCTCATGAGGTTAATTAGGCCTGGCATTACTGGCGAAGTACAAGCATCAGTTAATACATCTGTGACAGTGAGGGAGCCAGAGATGATGGGATTTGCTCTGTGTTCATCGACCTGGTGTTACAAGACTCACCCAATGTTCTAACATGAGATTCACAGAATGAGAGAACACATTTTCACAGTTACACTCGTGTGTGGATCTATTCTGGTCATGTCAGACAGAGTTTCATATGCTCTGTCTGTAAAGCAGCTCTTGTTGTTCACATCGTGTAATTGTTCCAAAACCTGTGCGCACACATACAGTACATTTCCACACAGCTTCTTTACAAGTTAAAAGAAACCCTCTTAGTATCCTTGCGCTGATTATAGTGTTTTATATGACAAGGCAAGATTTGAGGAGGGTAGCAGTTCAACAGCACCACCATCATTTCTATATGGGAACTGCACTTAAACAGTCAGCCTAAAATATTATTCATCTTTTATGTTCTTATAGAAATTTCAATTTCAAGAAATTCTGTTTCAAGTAAAGGAGTCTTTAAAGTGAAAGCTTAAGGCTAGACTGCAAGAGTAAAAAGACCCTGGCACACAGTCGGTGCTGAGTCTACTGTATTTCACAGACATGGAGTGAGGATGTAAAACTGCTATGTAAGTGACAATCTTACAATTTACAGCCTTGAAGGAAGAGAGCAGTGTGACCTGCCATCTATACTTAAGGCTATGATGCTTGTCTTACTCCCGTCTCCTTTTCCCTGCTGCTCATCATCCTCTCCAAGGAAAATGCAATTTATCTTAGTAATAAACCTTTATTGTGTCTCTTCTACACCTGTGTACCGTTGCTTGTTCAGGATTAACACATTTGTGTACTACTGTGAGGTGTAGGAGTGTGCTGTGTGAAACACCTGTGATTCATGACATCAAAGGTGATCAGGTCTGGCTGCTCTCTCTGCAGGGCTGACAGTTTGAGACTTACATGACATAGAAAGGAAATAGATATTAGACACATGTGATTGTATTCTGGGCCTACAGGGCTTTTCACTTCCTCCGCTCTTGTAACTATGGAATAGGTGCCTCACTCTCTGCCTGCATGCATCATTAAGCTGACCAACGCTGAGCTCAATGTGGGTGTGCAGAGGAGAACACAGACATAAACAAGCTCCAAGCACCTCACGGACGCTGTTTGTCTTCTTTATGGCCCATTTTGCATAGAACATAGGTGCGGTTGAAAAGAGCTTCCTTGTAATAATTAACCAAAGGGCCAATCAAGCTTGACACCGTATTAGGTAATTTTCCGCATTGTTGATTGCTGTCAAATATCAGGTTCCTTTGCCTTGTTCGTTTGTATTTCATTAGTAAATATCCTATGTGACATAATTAAACAGGCCCTGCAGATATCCTATATTGTCGACCACTACAATGCTTTGTAACATGTTTTATATTTCAGGAAGGGCTGGTCAATTTATACCCCCAAGAAAAGAAGGAAATACTGCATTTCTCTGTGGTTGGTCATAAATATCTTTTATGTCTCTGGGAGTGCTAGTGAACAGACGCCAGTGATTTAGTTGCTCTACACCTATGTCCCAAAGTTAAACACCCAGCTGTCCAACTGTCCCCGGCTGATGAGTCACTGATGCTGGATGCGGTGTGGTGCACCTCTATGCAGAGCTTTTGGTCCCTCTGCTCTCTTATCTCCGTGGACTGTGAGATGCGCTTGGTTGCCACTCAGGCACACAGCCCTGCCACTGAAGGATTATGGTAATGCTACCTTGAGCCTGTTTTGTTTAACAAGGCACATATTTGTTGTGGGACCTGCTTACAATTAAGCCTGGAATTTTAGTTAAACCTCATGTAGAATATGTAAGTTGGCAATTTTCCCTTTTCCTTGACAGTTACAAGATGCATTAAGATTCAGAAATACTGTTACTTTTACACTTCCTCCAAGCATTGGAAATTTGCATAGAATGTGAAAACAACCCCTCACTGCTGAGAGGAGTCGATGATGGCGTGCAGGGCAGGCAGCGGGGGCACCAGCCAAAGTCAGTAATTGCAATGTGTTTATTTCTTTGTAAGTAATTGTAAAAATATACATGTTAACTGGGAAAAGTCAACCCTCCCATTGGACGAGTGTGTTTTATCCCCTTTCACTTAGTTCATGTCACTAATGAAGCAGCACAGAAAACTTACCTTGATGAGTTTACACCTAATCTGAGCGGACACCATGTGGCTGTTCCGGAGGTTACCAACGCGGAACATCAGGCACAGTTTGCCGTCTCGCTGGGAGATCACGGCGTCCTGGCTGAACATGAGCGTCTCTGCCCGTTTCTTAGGTTGGGACATTTTTATGAACATGCAGCCGATGAGGAAAGCGTCCACTATAGAGCCCAGCAGCGACTGGAACAAGAAGAGGATGATTCCCTCCGGGCACTTCTCTGTGATATACCGGTAACCGTAACCGATTGTGGCCTCGGTCTCGATGAAGAATAGAAAAGCTGAGGGGAAGTTGTAAACATTGGCCACACAGGGGGTGTAAGATGCGTCGTGGCCGTGATTTAGGTCTCCTCTGATGTAAGCGATGATCCACCACATGGATGCCATGACCAGCCATGCGATAGTGTAGGTGAGGATGAAGATGAGCAAGTTCCACCGCCATTTCAGGTCCACCAAAGTGGTGAAGAGGTCAGAGAGATACCTGCTAGTCTCTCCTCCGAGGTTCCCGTGCTGCACGTTACAGCGACCGTTCTTCTCCACGAAGCGCTGGCGTTTCTTCTTGACTGGCGCAGAAAAAGTGGTGGCCCGGTTTGTGTTTACCACCTGATAGTCCTCGCCAAATTTTCTACGAAGTGCCGCCATTTCTTGACCCGGACTCTCCCGAAAAGCAGGGGAGATTGCCTGCTGTTAGTCCATCTTTGTGCTTGTTTGAGCCCCCCAACCGCTGGTTACCTACCGTGCGTAAAACGCGCCATGGCCACTTCAGCGCGCACCGATCCAAACCGTGCAAGTTAAATGGAACCACGTGTAGTCAATGAAAGCACTCAACACCTACGATGACTTTGTTCTGAAAACCTTCACTATACTGCAGTTACTGAATGGGTCGGTTTAACGGGACTTCTAACGGTAACCGCGGTAACTTGGTGCGCTCCGCTCAGCGTCCAGACGCAGAGAGTGGAGCGATGGAGCGAAATATGAGGGGCTGTGCACCATTCACGGCTTTTGGTGGGCTGCTGGAGATGAGCGTGTGTGAGATGTGTGTGTGTGTGTGTGTTCATACTTAGTATATATTGCTGTCATTTTATTTTATTTAGTATCTTACTTTAATACTTAAGTATTGTTTATAATGTCATATTTCTTACTAAATGCTG
>OMNV01009287.1:19707-46490 GCA_900303265.1 Brotula barbata | reverse complement strand
TTTTTTTGTTTTTTTTTTTAGGTGGAAGCAAACATTCGTCCTTGATCATTTTTCCATCTTGCGGATTTGTTTTCCTTGTGTAACGCAACGCTGCTGCGCCGGGATGTCTGGCATTAAATCACAGTTCGCTTATTTAAACCGAAGAATGCGATAAGAACCTCGTTTGCGACGTAAAAGTGCCAACTTTCAGCGCGTTTGGAGTAGTTTATTTCTTCGCGTAGGCTTGTTTTATTGCGCCGAGCAGCGCAGATGCGTGATGCCGTTATTGCATGGCCATATTAATAATTGCCTGATCCTGCATCACAAAGAAGGGCCCCGCAAGAGTGTTAGCCAAATGGTTAGCTAGGTGGCTAATTGCGTGGCCAACAACCTTGCTGGATTTCCAAACGAGAGCCGAACCCGGGTTGTACTCGTCGATGAGAGTAACTTAACGCGAAGAAACGAGAACTTACTCGGAGTAGCAGAGGAGATATTTCCTTTTGGGAAAGTTGGCTTTGTATTGTTGCTAGCGCACCGTCGGAACATTTGGCATCAGTCACATAGCATTCATTAGCCAGATTGGTTGTTCATGCGATGTCTAAATGGACGTTTTTGCTCAAAACATATAATTTGTCCCTACGATGCCATTCAATGTTTAAGAAAAATACACAGAAATGTGCATTATGCATTACAGAGACTTATTCCCAACGTAAAGTTGGCTTAATTGAACCCATATTGTTACAAATGTTCCTTAGTTTGTGTCTTCTCTGCTTTGTATAAACTGTTGTATGAGGCACATTAGTGAGGTACCAGCTGTGGATTTGTTCATACTCACCAATATTGGCCAGACAAACAGTGCATGATAACATCCAAGCCTTTCTAATGCAGCCTGTGGGCATTCTCATTGGCAGATAAGCCATACAAATAGGATGACTGGGACAACCAGGCCCATCAAACAGATTAACACAGAACTTCAATCATCGTCTGATGTTGTCTGTCACCAGAGTCACAGTGGCACTGTATATTACACAGTGGAATCAGTCACACAGATTTTTGTACAGTGTCATGCAGTGTACTGTTATGCATTTTTTATTTATAATTGGGCCAGACTCATGCCCTTTATTGACCCACAGTTGTAATCTGACTAAGCACTCGATTATGAGACCACAGACCAAGCTTAACCGTCTCCATAATTATTGTCTGTTGAGCTATTGTTGTGTGTATGCTCACTGAATGCAATTTATGTGCGCCTCCTAAAATGCGACATACAGCTGCCGATCATTGTGTCTAACGTTTACCGCTCATGTTCTTATTTACATCACAGGATGACACTGATTGGTACCTGATAGATTTCCTGCCCGCCACCATTCATCATGAGCATCATTCAAGACAAACTAGGCAATGAATTCCTGCGCTCCAATGGAGGCATGGACTCAAATTTTGGCCCTGGCATGATTATGTTCAGCCACCTTCCCCCGGTGACCAGCTTCACCCGACTGGCTGCCCAGTCTGTCATGCAGGACCTTCCGTCACAAGAAATGATCCTCAAGAAGGAGCGTGACTCGCCTGATTGCAGTGGAGGCACCCAGGGTGGTAGTCTGGGCTATGGGGGAGTGGGAGACTATGTTCACACCATGGGCATTAAGCAGGAAAAGCTGACGGAGCATGATTATCGCCTGCCACTGTACCCTGGAGGGTTGAGCAAGAGCTCGGAACTGCTAGAGGTAACAGTTGGCAACAACCAGAGCTTGCTGGTGCATGACCTCAGCATGGGGACCGTAAGTACCTCTAATGGAGACATTTTTATTCCAATTAAATAAGCGCAATACATGTTGAGTAATTGACTATTGCCAATAGGTGTAAGAAATATCACGAAAGTATTTATGTGATTTTAAGTAATATTTTCTGCAATACTTCCATGTATATGTGTTATGTGACTGTTGCAATTATTGAGCTAATTGCCCATGACAATACACACAGTCAAAGACCACCAGAATAATTGAACCAGATCGCATTGATGATGTTAACATCAGAAGGCCCAGATAGGAAAATATAAATGATAAAAAATAGATCAATTGCAGTCGGTAACAAAAGCAACTCGTTGATGGTTATTAGTCAGAAGTTTTCCCTCCACACACAGTGAATATGGGCATTTGTTTGATGCATGCGTGATGAAGAGGGAGGAGCCTGAGAAAGAAAGGCTGCAGAGGAGGAGCTCGTGTGAAACTGATTATGGTGACATAAATCTACTGACGACTTCAGATGCAAAATATAAATGAGGCCCCCCCCCACTGCTCACTAAAATGGTGACGTCATCCAGCCTCGGCATGAATGAAAATGCCTTGGCAAGGACACGGCTGTCTTGTTTGAGCTTGCTTTTCAGTCCAGTTGTCTTTTGTGCCCATTTGAGTAGACACAAATACATGTGCGTACTTCGGTCGAACAATAACCAGACTTGAAAGGTCTATAGGTACAAGAGTGCTGGCAAAACAGAATTAATTATTCACTGCCAGATTTCTTTAATGGACCACTCAAGGACAGGGTGACGTTTAAGATTGTACACAAACGCAACCTTGTAGCTATGTGGATCATTCAGACAATAGAGTGGGAACCTTGCACGCATTTCCAATTTTAATCAGGCACACGTGATGAATATTTTAATACAAATTTTTGTTTAGTCTACACCCATTTTTTTTTTTTTTTCTGAGTATTTGAGCCAGTGGTGATCCTAATCTAAATTGTATACTTTTTTGGCCAGACTTACTCCCTATTGACAATAAAAGCTGTTATAAAATAAAAGCTAATTTTCATAAAACAGAGGCAGGTGCACCCATATTTACTCTTTTAATAGCCAAACAGAACTGAGGTGCAGTCTGTGAATTGGAATGAGGGTAGTAAACAAAAAGAAGGAAGGGGGGAAATCAATGCTGAAAGGCAGCCGCACAAAATTTTCTTCCTTTCCAAATGAAAGCCCTGCACAGATTGTTGGTTAGATGAATTTTTAGAAAGGGTAATAATTTTTAATGTTTATTTCAGGAGCAGCAGTAAGTGAGATGTAGTGATTGTTTTTCTCTTTGATTAAAACACCAGATGAATGGCTCTCACAGTGAATTACAGGCTGCTTATCCACATAGAAGCCATAAATCCACAGCTTTGTTATGTCACCGATTAGAACCACATCATGCACAATGAGTTTCCAACACACAATCACGGTGTCTAAGTGTTCTGTTTGTTTGTATGAGGAACAGATATTAACATGTTTACATGCTTTAGATTGAAGGCCCTGAAACCTTCAATCAAATAATTTCCTTGTCATGGCTTGCTCCCACAGCCTCGCCCTCTCCCTTTGTCATCCTCACAGCTGCCAAGTCAGTTAGGAAAAGAGCCCAGTGGGAGAAAAGGTCGAAGGTCAAATGGTGACGGACAGGAGGGTAAACCAAGAAAGAGGCGAAGCGAGGCAAAGGTTTGTCATATATTATCTCTGGATGCAGTCATAGCTTGGCATTTTAAAGCCTCACTGGAGAACAGTTTATACACACACACAGTAGTTACCAATCATTATGAAGTGAAAGAATTGAAGTGTATTGACGCACAAGTGTCCATCTAAAACTACACATAAAATCAGCTGAAATGTGTTGGACCTGTAAAACATTCTAACCGTATGATGATTGTCTGCATAAATGTGGATATGGTATTGTATTTTAAGAATAATTAACAATGGCATGTGTGATTTTAATATCCCAACTACATGCAAACTATTGGGTTATTAATACAGTATTACCAAGTGGACTGTGCCATGTTTTTTTTGCTTTTTTTGTAGTTATTGCTTATATCATAATTTCTATTTATGTAAAAATATTCTCTTGCGTTTTTAGTCTAAAAATACCATACACATGTATGATATGCGCTAGTCGTCATGTGTATAGACGACTAGTGCTTATCATACACGTGTATGCTGTGTAGAAGATGAAAATGTTTCTGATCCCTTAAACTTATTAAATGCTGACACCCATTCCTAACATACAGCAAGCGATCAAACTCACGGCGAGATCATTGGAACTCAAGAATGTGAAATTTAATCCTGAATTCTATGCGTATGCTTCGCATGTGGACGATTTTTAAGAAGTTACATTAAGATACATAACCTGTGTAAAGTTTTATTTATTTATGTAGCTTTATAAGCCATTCTGTTGTTTACTGTGGAAGCAGCAGATAGCGAGAAAACGTTGCTATCGGTGTCGCCAGCGTTTACATTATTGCATATTGGAAGTGATTAAATGTTCACTTGTTCGCATTGCTCGCTGTAAGTTAGGAATGGGTGTGAGGCAGCCTGCTTTGGGTCCATTTTTGTGAATTTTTATTTTGAACTTAAATGAAAAGCCTTAAGTTTTCAAATATATTAGGAGCCATTATGAGAATAATCTGTATAAAGTGATACCCAACACATCCAGAATAAAGAGAAACTTAAGGCCCAAGAAAGGTTGAATTGAGGACAACTGGACTTGACAGGAGATACTTGAAGACATTTCACCTTTCATCCAAAACCTCATTCAACCTTTCTTGTATAACCATGACCTGGATGACTGAGAACTCTCACCGACAGAAATTGAAGACAGTTAAAAAATGCCAGAGTAAGGGTGACTGATATGGATTTGGGGATTTTTTTTTTTACTATTGGAATTATCAGACTTTAAACTTTTTTTTTAAACCTTTTCTTTGTGATATATTCAATTATGAATGTGTTACTAATGTGAAAGCGCCCATTAAATTACTGGTATGAAGGAGTTATTACATGCAGATGACATTTAAGTAGGCTCACTGAATCACAGACCTCTGTTATTGTTCAACAGCAATCTCTGATGCTGGATGCAGATGGAGGTAGCCTGTCACCAGGAACCAAGCCACACATTTGCGAGCACTGCACTGCATCTTTCAGAAGCTCCTATCACCTACGCAGACATGTCCTCATACACACAGGTACACAGGTTTGCCTTAAGAACACACTGATCCCATTCAGACCTGGTTTAACAGCCATCCTAAGCAATTCGATCTCAAGTAGCCGGTTCTAAGCATGTCTGTCCACACTCGGTATTAAAATGTCTCCAGTGAGTGCCCAAGGGGCTCACTGGTTAAGAAAGCATACCGCGTAATGCAGCAGTGCTGGTTCGATTCCTTTGCAGCATGTCATCCCCTCTTTCTGCCCAGTCCTCTCTGTCTGTCTCGCTACTGTAAGTATAATGGTAAAGCAGAAATGCAGAAGAAGAAAAAGCCTCTCCGTGAATCCTTCTTGTGATGGGATCTCATTTCCCCACTCTAAAAGCAAATAAATATTGCCTTTCTGAAGGTAGTCTCAAGGTGTTTTAGTTAATATTAGCACCCATCTCCAAATGTAACTATTCGCCTCATGCTTCCTCTTTTTAGATATGTCCTTACATATGCTCCAGTTGCGATATGATTCATCCAGTTTCTGTTGTGATCAAATCAGACAGCGTGTTTCGGGTGAACTACATCCAAGTGAACCCATTTTGCCTGTTGTTGTGGCTTCTTCCGTATTCCTTTGGCTCTTGTATTATGTTTTGTTTTTGGCGTGTTCCAACTCTTTATGACGCTGCTGGCCCACAGATTAGTACGTACCTCTGCTTACGCAGTGGGCATCAGTTGAGTAGGCAGCCCGTCAATGCGTCCTGAGGAGGCATTTCCTTCAGACACATACTTGTATCCGATGTCATGCGGCCCAGACCACCTCCGGATGTGGCCTGAGCTATCCGATCCCAGGATGCATTTGATGCGTTCAGATTTGTACTTATTTGAGATTGGATAGCACCAATGGCAGTTCTGAATGGGGTTACTGTGTTCTGCTAATTGTTCTTCCTGTTGTAGGGATTAATCACATATGTTCCTAGTGGCGTAATGAGCTCAAAAACAAATTTTGATATGCTTGGAGCACCAGCAAGAATGCATCTGGACCTCTCTGACCTGAGTGTGACATTGATAAATGGTGTGACTTAAAAAAGCCGGGAAAATGAAAAGCACCACCTGGGTGAGGATGGTTGGAAAACATGCTATGAAATGATTAAAGCATGTGTCATCCTATTCATGCGCTGTGTTCTGGGGGGGGGATGTTCTCCGTTTTGTATCTGTGCTCCATCTTGACCGAAGTAACATGTTCAATTCATATGCACATGCACTAAGAACTATGCATTCATAAATGTGGCATCTGGTTTGGAATCATTCAAAGCCTTTCATTGATTCACAGTCTATAAACAGTGCAGTGTATTGTACCACATTGTCATTAGTGGTAGAGTTTTGTTAATGAATGTTAATGTTTAGGAATATTAATCGCCACCTCTTTGGTACAGAACAGAAACTAACAGCAAGCTATGCATAAGCAATGGCTGTCATATTCTATAAAAGTTAATGTTTTTATATTTATTCCCTGCAAATCCAAGTGATCTTTAACATAGGTTTGCAATATCCATTCTTAATCAGCTTACTGTGAGGAATGCAACATATTGTGACCATGTAAAATTGGTTTTGTGTCAGGTGAGAGGCCATTCCGATGCAGCCAGTGTAACATGAGTTTTATTCAGAAGTACCTTCTCCAGCGGCACGAGAAAATCCACAGTGGTGAGTGATTAAATAACACCAAAGTTCCTAACAATGTTTGAGCCATCCAGTGTTTCCAGTAAACCTCAAGCTGTGCCGTTTCATGTGTTAGGAGAGAAGCCGTTCAGCTGTGACCAGTGTAATATGCGATTCATTCAGAAGTACCACATGGAGAGACACAAGAGAACACACAGTGGAGAGAAGCCGTATAGATGCGAGACTTGCCAACAGGTTAGTGAGCAGCCCTTTTCCTCCACATATTTTTACTAGCTGTTAAAATGAGAACGTTGTACTTTTAGTTTTGGTTCTTTGCATTTCTTAGACTTTGTCACTCGCTTTAAAGACCATGTGTTTTGTGCTCTGCAGTATTTTTCTAGGACAGACAGATTGCTTAAGCACAAGCGAACCTGTGGAGAAGCCATAAAGAAGGATCCTGGGATGATTGACCTGGGTTGTGTAGACCTGGGACATGGCAGCTATGGAATCACTCAGGGAAATGGTGGTAATACTGGGAGAAAGAGGGGAAAGTCCAAAAGTACTGGAGACGGTGGGGAACGCAAGAAGAAGAAAGGGGAAGGAGGAGCAGCACCAGCAGGTTTGGGAGTATCACACGCTCATGGGACACTACCAGGAGGCTACGGCATCCATGAATACTCGATGGAGAATCAATTGGTATCCTCCTCGAGGGAGCCAGGGCCCAGCATGCATCAAGGCCACCATGGCCGAGCTCCAAAGATGGCCTTCAAGAAAGCCAATCGTAAGAGCCTTGATAAGGTGGATTTGGGACAGGTTAAACCAGGCCACATGGAGCAAAGCGGGGGCATGGATGGCCTTGGCCTTATGCAGGGTAATGGGGCCAAGGTAGGGCCCACAAGCAGCAATTATGACGATGCAATGCAGTTTCTCAAGAAGAGACGGTACCTTCACGCGGCAAACAATGCTAATTCCTCAGGGTCTGCAGTGACTGGTGGCACCAGCAACGAATTTGATGTTAGTCACCTGTCCTCCCAGCAGTCCGTCATTCAGGGTGTGGTTTCCAGTGTGTTGGACAGCGATACGTCTCTGAGTTTACTGGACACATCTACTATGGGAGTGGACAAGCATGACAAGTCAGGGATCCCTGATGAGGTCTTGCAGAGCCTGTTGGACCACTACACTCAGAAACCCGACGGCTCACACCATGACGTACACTTTGACATCAGCGACCAGCATGTGGAATTGAATCCGCCTTCAGCTGATGGCCCTGATCTTGGCCATAACACTGACACCCCCAGTCCATCTGGAGACAAGACTGTCATCATGCACGAATACTCCCGATTTCTGCTGCAAGCCTTGGAGCGCACCAGTCACAGTGCCAGCTTCCCCTTGGTTCCTGGGCCCCCTGCCTCTGGACCATTCACCAGTTCCCACGCGGGCAATCCCATCTACTCTGACAAGAACATTTACACTACGTCCCCACTGGAGTGTGGTTTTGGCCAGTCAGTGGCCTCACCCTCCCTGCCCTCCTCTGTGCCAAAGTCTCACTTTGCGATGCTGACGAGTTCCTCACCACAGCACAGCTTCCACCTGAGTGGCCTGGAGCCTTCCACTCACCAGCAGCTCACCCCTTCTCAGGAGCTCACTGACCAGATGGAGAAGCAGCACTCCTCCACTCCCCCATCGTCCTACCAGATCAGCCCATCTGACATGAGCAGCCAGAAAGACCAGCCGCCAGTCAAGAATGGTACCACGGTTTACCCCCTGGTCCCCTCTCAGGACCTGGCCTCTCTTGACTCCTCCAAGCCTTCCTACCAGATAGAAAACTTTGCGCAGGCCTTTGGCTCCCAATTCAAGTCAGATGGCCCTGGCTTGTCTTATGGCACTGACTCTAGCGTGGAGGTGGACCACAGGATAAGGACGCCTGTGTCTCAATTCTCAGGGTATAGTCGTTTGTTAGCTGATGTCAATGACCCAGTAAGTACAGGTTCCAAAACCCCAACAAGCCAAAGCTACAGATGAGAGCCGGGGAGCAAGAGAACATTATGGTGTTGAATATTATTTTTGTTTTAATTTGTCAGTGCTTCTATTTTATTATTATTATTATTATTATATTATTATTGTTATTTTTTTAAGTGACATCTTTATTTTAATTATACAGTTGGTATTTTTATGTGCCCCACTCTTCACCCAATAACCAGCCTACAAGGCCTCCTGCAAATGCAATTTTTAAGTATCCTTTTTAAGTTAAATATGTATTGACTTTCTTCTCGTCATATTACTGACATTAGGTAAGTACTTTTTAAGTAAGTGTAGGATAGCATTGGATGTGTTTCTGTTCCCATGAGCTGAAGTGTTTTAGCAATCAACTTTACAATTGTAAAATCACGATGAAAATAACCGCGATGGCAGGGAATAGCCCAGAATCGAAATAGCAAAAAAAGAAGTTATTGTCTGTTACAAGGTTAAAAGTATTACTCAGGAAAAAATGGAAAAGGAGAAACCTGTGAGGAGCAGCGCGCACTCATTTCACAAGTGTAAGTCAGCAGCTTCAGAGAGGATTTTCTTATGTTTTATTACTTGTCGAATGAATGAGTGTGACATAAACAGACTGCTGCCGGCTCACCTGAACACTGAGAACACTTTCTACTTGGCTAAATAGAGATTAAGGTACTTTCTTGTCAATGTGAAACTCATGTTTTCTTCAATAAGGGCCATATATATCTATATATATTTATAAGAATATATATTATGTAAAATAGATTTAATCGTTCTGGGGAACTGCCAGGTGAAGTAGAGGAAGAACGGCTGGGTTCAGGGGGGGTAGATGTTGTCCTGTTATATTTTTGGAGAACAAAAGTGACGTTAGGGCTTTTCTTTGGCCAATAGAGGTTGCTGTTGGACAGCGATAGAATGGCCTTCCCCTTCCTGTCCTCCCATTCTTCCTCCATTGTCTTATTTCTTAAAAAGAATCCAGTTAGCACTTTGAGCCGTTTTTTTCATATGGAGTGAACCACCCCATTGGATCAAGGAAGCTCAAATGTCAGAAATGAACTGGCTTTCAGAAGAGACCCGTGGTCATTTGGGCATATGCGGATGGGGGTTTGTGGGATTGAACATACTCTGGGTGTGCGGGTGGCTTGGTTTATATGGGTGGGTGGGGGACATGATGGTTGGGCATGGGATTTTCATTAACATTTCTCTTATTTTTAGGGATGGGTTAGATGGGGAGGGAGGGGCATTTTAAAAGCATTAATGTTTAATTGGGATAATGTAAATGTAACTCATACCCCTAGTTTTAGTTTTACCCAATTTAGCAGCTTTGCTTTATTATTAAATTTGATGACGTGTTAGTGATCAAGTATTTCTTCAGCTGTTACAAAGGCGGCCACCCACAAGGGAAAAGGTGGCCAAATAAATTCTTTCCATTAGCAAAGGTAAATCTAGGCTTTTTTGCGGGTGCTGAGAGTATACCGAGCGCATTTCCCGTTAAAATTGGGTGTCTCCTCTTGAGGAATAGAGGTGTAAGTCATTGTTGAAATACACACAAAACATTAGATGTAATTTCTCGCTTATTATAAATGTGTTTATGATGTAAGTTGTTTTTTGGGGTTTTTTTGGAACAATATCGGCGTCTTCCATAGCAACAAGTCTCCGCGATGTCACATTGCCCCCTTGTATTAAGCAATCATGGTTGAATGACAGCAACGTTGCAGCATCACAGGGGACACAGTTGACTGCTCCAGTAATAAACCACGTTGAACCATGTTGCTTTGTTAAAAGGTTGAGGGTAAACCTTTGGCAAATTTGCCGAGCATATACCTCATATCACTGTAAAGCAGGGACAAAGGAGTGAAGGTTTGATGTACTGTGTGTAGCAGAAATGCTGTTGTGTGTTGAAAAAAGTCAATTTTATCCCTGGCTATTTTTTAACATTTGTGAAACTGACATTTATGTGACTCACTCAGAAACTGTAGCTTGAAGGTTTTTGTAAATGTCAAATGCCAACCAGGGTTGAGCCTGCAGTTAGACCTCCTCTCACGTTTTCCTATTTGCCATATTGTTACAGTGGAATATGCTGTTTTCAAAAATGTACAAAACGCTACATCTTAATTTACTTACTTAATTATGACCCCAGTATAAATTTTAGTTTTTTTCTATCTTTCCCTTTATTGTCACCGCCAAATTTTTTCTAATCTTTTTCTTCCTTGTTTTCTTTCAGGTTCTTGTGAAATGATTCAAAGAACATTTTTGTCCAATGAATTTAAAAATGATTAGGGAAAAAAAACAATAAAATGTTATCAAGAACTATAACTGTCATCCTGATTTGTAGTAAGTGGAGCTAAAGATGATGATGCATTAGTTATTGATGATAGATTGAAACAAAGTTGTTTTTTAAACCTACAATAAGTGGTTATTAGACGCTGCATTGGAGATTCTCTCATCCCCTTCACAAGGATCTACAGTAAGGACATCAGGATGTTATTCAGACTGGAGAAATGTGGTAGAAGGATAGTCAAGAGGGTGAATCATTGCTTAAGAGATCAAACTACCTGAAGGCCACATAACCAACACAGGAAACAGCTTCAAAGAGAGAGTGCCACAGGCAGGCAGGTGCAGCTTAGCTGGAGCAGCACAACCAAGTTGCAGGAATCGTGTATAGGAACACCTGCAACGAGTTTTAGTTGGGAACCCCTACGAATAGGGAGCTGAAAGAGGATACGTGTAATGTGAAGATCAAACTGGTCTCGGTGATGATATGAGACCTCTTTTTTTTTAAATCTCTACTGTCTTTGAGTGCCTTACACGACCTGCTTGTTACTAGGGAACTGATCCCATATTCAAAGTGCACTAGTTGGTTATATTTGACACACAAAAAACAACTCCTTTCATGCTTTGTTTTATTATATACATCGGCTGACTTAATCAAATCATGCATCATCACTTATCAAATACTGCAAATTTTCTAAAAACATCCTATGGAATTTTCTTGATCCAACCACTTCTTGTATTATAACAAAGTTACATTTACATACACATCTATCAATCCATCTGTTCATCCGTCCATCCATCCATCCATCCCCCTGCCTTGTCATTAGCTGCTCAGTTTGTCAAACCAAAACTTAAAATTATTCAGTTTTTATCCACTCTCACTTCTCCCTGGTGTTGTCCTCTGTTTTGGTGTTTTCTAGGAATTCATGATTTCCAGGTGTCATTCATTTACCTCAGCCCATAGTGTCATGATAACAGTTACAGACTGAATGAGCATTGCTAAAGCAGATCCTCAGCACATCCCGCCCACCCGGAAGCGGCAGGTTGCACAACCGGATCACGCAAGCTACCCGTGATTCGTAACTACTCACACTGTGATACGTGACTGAATAAATTCTTTAATAGTTCTGTTATTACGTTTGAAGTGTATTTGGGTATCCGCTCTGTTCAACAGTAGTTACGCTGCTAGTGTGCTGACGTTATCTCCGGCCATGATGCTAAAAACTGAATGCGTAGCTGCTTATTTTCACCACTGGGTGGTGCTAGTGTGCGAAAGAAACGGAGAGCGGTAAATCTTTTAGTATCTGATTCACAGGATGACACGGTGGCTTTATGGTTAGCACGGATAGGAGGAAGGGTTCAAGTCCCGGGCTGACCCTTGTCCTTTCTGTGTCCTTGTCCTTTCACCATGACATAGATAAGATGTATAGATTATGGAATGGACACACAGATTAAAGCATGTTTAAATATTAGTACAGCTTTATTAATTGTTTTGTGGAAAACTGTTTCCCAAAAATATGACATCTAAACAATTAGGGGGAGAAGAACCTAGGAATATGTGTTTAAGAAATACATAATGCAGCTTTAGAACTATTCTAATCTACTCTTGTAATCTCAATCATTTTAAATTTGGGGATGTGTTATTTACAGTATATCTGCTGTTCTATTACTTAGTTATAATTTTTTGTTACTTCTTACTTTACAATGGCAAAGTTGTGTATACAAAGTCCAAAACAAGTATATTCAGAGTTCATTATCCACATAATCTGCACATATTCAGCAAGACAATTTTGACTTTTTACCTCATGTTTTGTATTTTTCACTAATTCAGCCTTTAACTTTAGGCATGTTTTGACGCTGCCACTTCTTGCCACAATCCTAAGGGCCTTCACCCTGAACCGCCAATGTTATGTTCCTTGATTGATCAGAGAATTTAACATTCTATGACTTCAGAGGTACATGACCTACACCAGAGACATGTGAGGTTCTCATTTCCTTTTAGATAATTGGGGAATTAAACTGCTTCCTTAAAAAAATCAAAAAGAGAAGTTGTTTATTTCCCGTCTATATTAAATTGTAAAGGACTTGCGTGCGTACTTGCACACTTTGAAGGTACTTTGGTAAGACACTTGTCCACACCCTCAATCAACATTTTTCAGTGCTAGTCCCATATTTTCCTGTTATAAATGACTATACTGTCATTTTACAGTAGTGTGATAATGATAAGGCCCAAGTTTCCATTCTGTTGTAGGTTTCCTTTTTCTCAGAACGTCCTTTACTTCATCATCATGAGTCAGTTCTGATAAGCCGTTTGGCATTGTATTCTGTGTTTCCTTTTGACTGGAAAACCAATAATTGAAAAAAGCATAAAGATACGTACAGGTGTGACCAGGAAGAATGTTATGTGACTGAAAGCAGTACCTGTCAATCAGGACAGTATTATATTATAAGATATTACATTACACTATGTCACATTATATTGAATTATGTAATGTTATGTTATATTATAATTATATGATATGATATTGTATAATATTATATTATATCATATTATATTAGATTAGATTAGATTAGATTATACTATACTATACTATACTATACTATACTATACTATACTATTCTATTCCAGGGGAAACCTGTACCAGTGTTGACACAGTGGAGGTGAGAGCGACGTGCATGCGTGATGTTCTTATCTTCAAAGCTGGGAAGAGGCTGTGAGTTGTGCACACAGAGGGAATGGTGAGTGAGTGAGTTTCAGTGATGATGAATGATAGAAAATGAGACTTCTCCAAACAAATATGCCGCATTGTCCGTATCTTATTAGGATTAGGTAAGGGGACAAAATCTTTATTGATATTTCAAAAATAATAATTTACACTGATTATTACTGTTCACTGTGATATGGTTTAAAGAAGCATGAATGCATGAATGTATGGTCAAAAGTGACCGTAGATGTACAATATCAACTCAAACGTAAAATGTCATTGTATGCGGTGTTTATTTTAAGAATGCCTTTCAACCAGGATCATTGCTGAAGTAAGAAACACTTGTGTCAACAATGAAAAGAATTATTCTCAGTCATTGCTTGGCTGAAAATAAACACAAGGTATTAAAAATGTCGTAACAACCCAGAATATTTGCTTGAGATAAGAACAGGGTCACATCGGTGTTTGTAACACTGTTGGATATTTGTCGTGTCTGTGATGAAGCAGTTTCCTGGCAGAGCTGTAAAAGTTCAAAGTCATGTCAAGTGGAGAATGCAATAGATAATAAAAGAGTTTGCACAGAAACTTAACGACAGTCTGGCAGTTTGTGTAAAAAAAAAGAAATGGCTTTATATTCAGATTCAGTCCACTCCTTAGTTTAACAATAACAATAATTCATTCATCCATTTCCCGATTCCAAAAAGTACTTCCTTGATCATGGCTGAAGATGTATGATTATTGTCAAGGAAGAGAGTTTGAAATAAACCTTTGGATTGTAGTGATGATCAATTTTATAGCACTTTAACGAGTGCGTCGAAATGAAAGCTATGGCATATAACTTGAAATGTTCAAATCCATTATACTTAGGGGCTCGGTGAAAAATCACCACATTACACCCACTCCACAATCCTACAGAGTACTACCTAAACGTTCACCTCGTTGTTACTATGTAAGGTCAATATGTGCAAAATCAATGCGCATGTGTGGGTGGAGGGGCTTTGACTGATGAGAATATAATGGAGGATTTATAATGTTGTTTACTGTTTGTACTGTGTGTTTTAATTTAATAACTAGCAACAAATGATCCATCGCTCTTCAACAGGCGAGTGGCTAATCAGTTAAACTTAGCTTAACCACCAGAGGTTAGATAGACTAACTAGCACACACACGTGTAAAGCATGCACACTTATAAACCTTTTTAGGACTGAAATTCTATGTATTGAATTATATACTTTGTGTTTACTTTAAAAAAAAAAAAAAAGCTCAGGATTCTTAAATGATTCCAAATTATGTGCACGGTCTGAAAACTGTTGCTCACTTACCTGAGAGCCATTACATCAGTGACCTACTTTTAGACTGCCAGAATAGGAGGAACACAGCAGGATCGTATCACGCAATCAGCACACACACAGGTAATTATCAGGTGATCACCATAGCAACCATATTTTGTGTGGGGCTTCTTATGGCCAGTTTTCTTAAAGAGTAATATTTCATTAATTCAAAATCAAACTCTAAATATTGTAGATTGTCTTCTACAGATTAAAAAATTGATATGGCTCCAACAAGTGATTCCTCAACAACAATAACTCTGCTTTCTTGATAAGCTCCCAATTATGATCAACCTGTTGTTGTATTCGTCTAAGCAGGATTCGGTTCCCAGTGTCCCTAATCTGGGAGACAACAACTCAGCTTTTATGAGACTAGTGTCTTGAATGGTTATAAGATTTTGGCCAACTCCTAAAGGAGTGCATATGGTTTGTAAAGTCTAGTAGCAGCACTTCTGCCTAAACCATTTGGTGTGTTATAAACTAACAGCAGTATTTTGAAATCAGTTCTTTGACAGACATGAAGCCAGTGTAAAGGTGTAAGGTTGTCTGGGTGAGGATTCGAGCAGCGTTCTGAGTCTGATCTAGTCTAGTCTAGTTGAGTCTGCTGACGATAAATGTATGGACACGTTTTTCTGCTGAGACGTAAATCCTTTAATCCTCGATATATTCTTAAGGTGACAGTAGGCTGATTCTGTAAGTGTCCTAAAGTGGCTGTTGTTTCTTTCCTCTCTATACATATACAGGATACACTTGATTAATTGTCGGGTCATCAAGGTCAGAGGAGCTAAAATAGAGGCAACAGCCAGAAATTCATAGAAAATTTGCCCTTTGTCCTTGCCTTTTTAGAAAAATGACCATAAAGTTAATACAAAGTTCTTGAACTGTTTGCCATAAAGTGGACTGAATTCTCAGTTCATAAATCCAATCTGCAATGCCCATATTTTTTATTTTTTGTCCTTTTTTGTCCTTTTGTCCTTTGGGCAGTGTAACCGAGCGATTATATCATAAAAGTTCATTCATAGCAACATCGATAATGGCAAAGCCTGCATAACCAACAAGACACACCTTCCCTGAACAAATAATCAGGGCAGCTACTGTACAATTTGCTTCTAAGGTCGCTCCAAAGACTTCATATATAAATTCTAAGGAAGTAGACAATCCCTTTAGAAAGTTCAAAATAAGGACATGAAGCAAATTTATGTCAATGCAGAGAAGTAATAAATTTATTATGGCTGTAATGTGGCTGGTAAATATCAATATGAAATAAAGGAAATAAGTGCGGTTCAAAAATACAACATGAATTTCTACTGTGATATTTTTTCTTCTGTTTGTATGGAAATATTCGTTTTTTGGATCCATATCTGTACTGGCTCGTTATTTCGCGGTAGATCTTGTGTGTGAATACCAACCCAACAAGAACAAATATGTAGCACAGATATGTAGACTGTAGATATGAGAAAATCAAATATAAAGGAACATTAGTTTGTTCGTCACAGAGGCGTGGGCTTGGATTACTCAGCAGAAAAGTGGAGCCTTACTTTGGGTTTCCTGGTGTTCTAAGCATGAACATGTATGCTCACATATGACTAAAGGCTTTGGAGTTCATATTCTTTATAGTCTTTTTATAGTTTACATGGCTATACTGTTGCTCACTGGCATTGATATTATGATTTGATCACTCTTGAATTTCCTTGTCACGATATGCAATGAATGCTCAGGTATGAAGTGAGCTTTCATTAGGCTGCTCTGTTGTATTTTTAAGCAAGGCACTTAAATGCTCACTCAATGCTCACAATTAAGTGGGATTGAAAAAAAGGCCACAATCTGCAGTTCACTCCCAGGCAGTGTTCCAATCTTTGTCACGTATTTCAAAAAAGGTGCTCTATTCTGTTCCAGTCCTTTGACATGTTTATGTATAAAGAATATAAGAGATTTAGAGTAAAGATATTTGCTTGAAACAGCTAGCAGTTAATTTTATTACAATAAACCACATCTTGAAAGGACACAATGAATATAAACAGTAAATACTGTATATATACAGTATACTGTATATATTTGGTGAATCCTGGACAGCATTCATTGACATGGGCTGGTACCCGCCCCCATTGGAGGATGGGAGGGGCAGGAGCTTATAATGCTGTGAAAGTCTTCCAGCTTTCAGTCTTAACCACCTGTGGCAGCACTAACAGTCGGCAGGGAAGATCCGTCTATATCTGAACCGTTACTCCAACAGGAAAAAGGGACTTGAACTGATCTTCAGCCCATCATCGCAAACTCACAATGAAGGCTTCAAACATGCTGCGCTGCTACCTGCCTGTCCTCATTCTCTTGGGCTCTGTCACAAGAGGTCAGTAAAGTTTGCTTTAACTTTGTTTGATGTACCAACATGCTTGTTGAAACTGTAATTTTTTGGAATGTAATTTGGAGAATACACATTTTCTAAACGTTTTCCATAATGTTTTCCTTTGAACTTGAACAAAAACAATGTACTAGTTTTTAACTATCTAGTGGATAAACCTTTGTAGAGTACAGAAATAAATATACCAATAAGTTTGGAGGCATTTGGTTACGAGAAATCTTGTTAAAATGCTGCCATATGTACGTGCTGAACATAATCTCTGTTGATGATATGTTATACTGTAGTAATTATTATTTTTAGATATAAATTTTGTTTTGGAAAACAGCACAGACCCTCAGAGTGGTCGATTACATTTTATTGTGTTTTATTGACAGGAAGATTATAATAAATATTGTACATACATTTCAGTTTTTAAAAAAATGATTATGTTGTAAAGTAAAAAACAATTTTTCGTTATACTTACACACTTTACGTTTCCCTATACACATTCATGGGTGGGGGGGGTTCCTCACTGAAACTACAAATAGGCATAAAGAAGTCTTAAACACTGACTCACAGCTTCTTGACTGTGACTCAGGGTTACGGGGTAGGACAGATGCCAAGCTTTCACTCGCTCCATGAAGTGCAGCACACTCCAACAAAAGTCTATTCTGTGCGCTTCACAGAACCCTCAATGGCGTGGTGAAGTCGCCTAAGGAATTTTGTTAAGCTTTCAACTGTACAGTCGGTCGCTCCGTGTTTTCACCAGTTAAATCTATTGGTCACCACTGCATTCTTTGGTACAGTTTTGAAGTGCATCACTGGGTGTTTTGGCCTGGAGGGATGTGGGCGAGACCTAAAGGGCCCATTTGAAGCCCGCGGAGACACTTACTGTAATGTGATTAAGAATTGTAGAGAAACACAGGGTGAGGGAGAGAGAGAGAGAGAGAGGTGATGGAGGCTGCAGTATGGGGCACGGTGGAGTGTATGAAGCCATAGTAAAAAGGTACACATGAAAGGACCACCTGAGGGTCACAGTCCTCCTCAGAGTCTGGCGCCAAAGACACTCTCGCTTACCCCATGCCAATAACAAATCTTCTAAAGAGGCCAACGGACCACATTACATTCCTGCCTGGGGTTTCTCCTCCCTCTGCTCCTGCCTCGTCTGTCAGGCCTCGTGTGTCATTTTTCTCCCATGTCATGTTTTAGTGGCCAATCATTGCTGTGCTGCACAAGGTCAGCTAAGGAGCTAATGGACGCTCCTTTCTACTTTATATTGCTTCTTGATAAGATTTGGTTCAACAGTTCCTGTTGATAGATTTCACACACTCGCCTGGTCGCGCTCATTCCGTTCATGTCCACTTGTGCACTTACTGGTAGCATGCACGCTCTAATCAGCCTTCTCTTCCTGCCGCTCCTCTGCTGCCTGGTTGTATCCTGCTGGATTAGACCTGCTCCAGGGCTGTAAATCTCACTGTGTAATTGGAAAGCATGTGCTGGCGGAGCTTTAATTGGATATGATATGTGCAGAGGCCCTGTAAGTGAGCTCAGCTCCAGGGAGCCATCTGTTACCACTGAGTTACAGGATCTGTGCTTGTCCAGATCCTGAGGAGACGTACAATTCATTTCTTGTGCGTCCGCCCGTTTATTGAGGAAGTTGCTTTAATTGGAGGCAGGCTGATGACAGCGACACAAAGAAAATGAGCTTCAGCGTAAAGATCCTTATCAGATATCTCATTAGCTTTTGTCAATGTATACGATGTGCAATTCGGTTCGATTTTGTATAGATTTGGTCTTACTGGTGCAAAGAGTTGTGAGATTTAACTTGAATTTATCGTATTAATAACGTACAAGTTTATTCCAGAAAGTCAAGGGAACGCATGCAAATAACCGGTGAGCCATACCTTTGAAAATACAATCCCACATTATCATTTCCTTGTGGCAAAGCTGTATGGAGTTTTCTATGAGCCAACAAATTCAAATTGATGGCATTGTTAGGCATCATCTGCCCTTTGACTTCTTCCTCCAGTGGTAAAATGTGTTTTTGTTGGTGAGCTGTTCCGTTCTGATAATAGCGACACCTTTATGTATGTTTTTAAGCTGTTTGTGCCACAGTATAAGGCATCCATCAAGCAGAATGATGTAATGTTTCTGCAGCTGATGAAAATAAAAGCACCTGTACGGTCCCATGAGATCGGCTCATTCTCAGTGAATTGGTGTCCGCTGCGTCGCTTTGATGTGGTGGCTTTATACCATTTACCTCCGCAATGGATGCTGAAGGAAACAGACCTAAGTATTCATGTGTGTTTTTGATGGCAGACTTAAAGATGTGCACCTTTATAATGTTTTACGACCAGCAGGTTAGAAAGCTGTATGTAAATCATATGAACTCTTATTGGTCAGCAGGGCGAGGGCCAGTTGTCGTCCTGTAACGTTGACGTGCCTCCAGCGTTCTCTCCGTTGAGGACTTTGTTTTAGATGTCATCACACTGCATTCTTTCTGTAACATGGGGAACATCTGTGCCACTCCGCTCTGTGGCACACGTGTATACATCTCTGTAGGGTTGCTCTCTATATGACCACTCCGTCTGCTAATGAGATCCTGTCTTTTGGCCTCAGGCCCTTCCTGACTGTTGGCTCACAACCTGTCACTTTGTTTCCTGTTTTGTGTCCGTTGTTTAATCAGCTCTACCTTTAGCACAGTGCTGCTGGATGCAATAAAAAACAAAAAACTGTGAGCAGGAAAAGTTTTAACAAGTGATGGGTAAATGTGTGTGTGCTTGGGATTCCTTCTGGGAATGAGTTGCCTCCTCCCAAAGGTGTGTCATCAGCACAGACGTGCTGACAAGAAGTTGTGGCTGTGTCAGGGGAACTGGATCTGACAGTCAGGTACTTCACTGGAGTGCTATTGTGTCACATGAATAGGCGTCCTCAGATGTGCAGCTGTGTGCTGAAATACAAGCACCAACCTCAGAGGCTCTCTGTGTCTCTGAGGCTGCCGGTGATTTTAAAAGGAGGCAAAGCTTTGACAGTTAGAAACTGAAATGCCCCTCGACAACTGATACACAATCACACTGACATCTGGCATCAAGAGCCTGACGTCCATCCATTACCACTCACCTTTCATCCCATGTAAAGGAAAGTAAACATATGTGTCAAGGCATGACTCACGTATTTGATTTATTTATATTTTGATTTAAAAGCCCTCAATTAAACATTTTTTGAGGGTTTTTATTGCAATATTTACAATATATTTACACACAGGCTTTTATTCTGTTGAATTTAAGCCTTAATTTGCTAATTAAATGTCTACTACGGTCACTAAATAAATGCAGTTGATGCAGAAAGTAACTTGCACGATACAAATCCCTTAAGGGCGGACCTGGCGGACTAGATTCCATGGGGCAAAACCGGACCTCCACATCCTCCTGACTGTGTGGTTGAGACGACCTTAGACCTGCTTGTCACTCTGTCTGGCCTCATCATCCCTTTTGTGTCTGCTGGGGATTATCCGTCTGTAGGTTAAATCCCTAGAGACGAAGCTGCCTGTTAGACGTGTAACAAGCAGGGTGCTCTTAATTACTGGAGAGTATTGTATTACACTAACTGGCTGCCAGTACACATTGTCTCCTATGATGTAAGTCTGGCTTTATTACATTTTTCCTACATGGTCTGTGAATGTGTTTCACTGTCTCACACTCAACAGTCAGTATGTTTATGTGAATGGTAAAATGTCCATCAGGTAATACGACTCATATTTCATTTTGCCTCAATGACATCGTAGAGACAGTAAATCTATCATCTGCAGTCATCTATAATTAATCACACTACAGCGGGCACGTGAACAGATAAACAGGCGATTGACAATGTAAATTTCCTTTATAAAAAAGAAACAAAATAAATAGGAAAAACCACATTGCAGCCATAAAAGGTGTCAGACATTACGAATGAAATAGTTGTGTCATATACTGGCATAAATTGGCATCTATGGTTTGACTTTACGGACTTCATAGTTTCTGTAGCGTCGGAGCAAGAGGAAGAGCATAAATGTTACAGAGACAAACGTGTTTCCTTTCTGAATTTAAAAGCACCTGAAAGGGGAAACTTTTTAAGAGGAGAAATACCATGCACAATGCTACAATTTACCTTCATCGGAAAGGAGAAGTAACATTTGCATTTACAGCAGAAGCAAACATTGAAATGACAGTAGAAGAAGTATTGTGTTTGTTTGTATTCAACAGCCTGTGACGTACCTATTGTCCACAGCTTCCGTGTGTACAGCCAGTGCTTATCAGGACCATAAAATTCTCTCAGTATCTTTATCTCGATTATTTCTGACCCCGTAGGACCCGAACTTTGAACACATGCCGACTTCTCCGACCATTAATAGCTTATTCGGAATA
Organism: Brotula barbata; assembly: GCA_900303265.1. Classification (NCBI taxonomy): domain Eukaryota; kingdom Metazoa; phylum Chordata; class Actinopteri; order Ophidiiformes; family Ophidiidae; genus Brotula; species Brotula barbata. Next base: position 24,883 of record OMNV01009287.1, on the reverse strand, counting down.
TTTTCATGGTCTTCAAGCAAGAACACTTAAGATACAATCACATCACATCATGTTTGCTCTTTATGAAACCTCTATGGAACATTCACAAAATCAGTGTAGGAATGTCAGCTTACTGTAAAAGACACTTTAACATTAATCTCAAATCTGAAATTGTATCAGAATTGTCCTTACATGGTAGGGAACGTACATCATGAATACACTCAAACACACGCTGTACACTCACAAACACACCTCTATTTTTTCCCCCACCATTACGGCAGCACTATTAGACAAAGACCTTTCAATCTACGGTTTCTCTAACCTTGTTGTCACTGTGCTCTCCTGGTAATAATTGTCTCGGTACAGAGGTGAGAAGGCTGATATTAGTTTATTGATGGAACCTTTGATGATGTGATAAAGTACGATACAGTGCCGTGATACTGAGATAGTGAGGTCACTCGCTGAACAATGCTTTTACTCAAGACTTAATCAGATAAATCTAATTTAAGGTTGTCCTTTTTCATGAATCTTAATGGTAATCGTGTATGATTATTGCACACATATATCAATATAGATAAGCTAATAAAACACGTCTGTGTTTTACAGCAATGATGTCAGCACGCTCCAACTCTACCACACATGTATTCTTTATGACTGTTAACAATGTCACCTGAGATAATATATGTCTTTCTCAGTGTTCATTGCTTCCCCACCTTTCTTTAACTGTCTCAGTCACTCTCTCTGCGCAATAAGCGAGGTTTGGTATGGGTGTGTATCGGTGTGTGTTGTACCTGTCGGGAACAAATATTCAATCACGAAACAACTAAACCACTGAAACAAGGTGTGTTTAGCCTGTTGTTCTTCATTTCAAAGTGAGTCTCGGTTAAACAGTGATAAAGATATTGGGTTACACAGAGAATAATCAAATAATGCTGAGAAGCTGAGGTCAGTCTTGGTTTTCCCACACGTCACGCCTTACTGGAGAAAACTGTTTGTGTAGGGCGTCCACCCAAGATGCTTTTTACCTCTCTGAAAGGGGCTTTGAATGTAATCAGCTGATGAATACAGATGAGGAACTTAGGTAAACAGACCATTATCAAAGACCTCCTGTAGTTTGCACTGCTTTTCAAGCTGCCCTGTGGCTTCTTCTGTTCCCCCATAAACGCACAAAGAAAACTGGGAACAGGCGTCACTTCAGCTAATTGTAGGCAGCTCTCTCTTGTAAGACGCTCAAGTGAACTTGGCGGCACTAATAGCTGTCATCTACTTCTTATCTGCAGAGTCACAACTTTGGTCAACTTTTTGACGCACTGAACTTTAAATGTTTATTTAAGGATTAACACATCAAATTCATCGTATTAGGTTCCATTAGCAACAAGTAAAAGTGTGTTAGAATGCATTCTGGGGAACTTAAAATGGCGTTGCTTAAAAAATTAAGGGTAAGTATGAAGAAATTTCAGAGTTTAAAAAAAGTCTTAATTCTAGAAATTATTATATCTCTTAAGCCTTTTTCATGTTAAATTATTATATGTTAGTAATGTAAAATGTATTATATATATTATTTGATAATACAATAACACTTTTCCTTGAGGTGCACTCAATTACCTATTTGTTATCCTGGGAGGTTAAAAAGGCCATATGTCATCAAATGTCTTAAGCACCTATACTTACTGACTCATTTTTCTATAAAAGCTAAAAGTCAAATCACAAAAAAATGACCAAATAGAGCATAAGTTATTTTGTTAAAATATTACTGTACAGAATAAGTCAAAGCAAACTTAAAAACACATTTTTGAAAGATTTCTTCAAAAGATGGATGAAATCCTTAACTGTAAACATGTTTAAAATCCTTTTGATCATTCCAGATTTCCATTTAACAATATGAATATCCACAGAATCAGTATGCTCACACATACAAGAAATTTGACTCTTGTCAGTGACTCTTTTTTGTGTATTTGTTACAGCTGTAAACACAACAACTACAATGACTACACCAACAGACAACACAACAACTACAATGACCACACCAGCTGTCAACACAACAACTACGACCACACCAGCTGTCAACACAACAACTACAACGACCACACCAGCTGTCAACACAACAACTACAACGACCACACCAGCTGTCAACACAACAACTACAACGACCACACCAGCTGTCAACACAACAACTACAACGACCACACCAGCTGTCAACACAACAACTACAACGACCACACCAGCTGTCAACACAACAACCACACCAGCTGACAACACAACAACTACAATGACCACACCAGCTGTCAACACAACAACTACAATGACCACACCAGCTGTCAACACAACAACTACAATGACCACACCAGCTGTCAACACAACAACTACAATGACCACACCAGCTGTCAACACAACAACTACAATGACCACACCAGCTGTCAACACAACAACTACAATGACCACACCAGCTGTCAACACAACAACTACAATGACCACACCAGCTGTCAACACAACAACTACAATGACCACACCAGCTGTCAACACAACAACTACAATGACCACACCAGCTGACAACACAACAACAACAACTGCAATGACTACCCTGGCTCCAGTTTTAGGTTTGTACTTTTCCCATAAGTTTTTCATATGATTTTGTGTGACACCGAGTCTACACAAGAGGTTGAAAAATTATGTGTGGTTCAATCATACATGTATTTACATGTACATACCTATACTCTATTAAATACCAAGGGAATACATGTTTTTTATTCTAGCTCCAGGTGTGTACCTTTCTGTTTGGGGTACACATTTTGTCCATACAGTCCAAAATCATGTTGGTTAGGGTTATGGAAACTGTCACTCTCTCTCATTAAGGCTATGTGCATTTGTGTTAGCTCTATGTAATGTTATTATTTTGTTCCATCTGTCCTCAGTGTGTCCTTCCATCCCCTGCCCAGTTGCAAGTGTCTGTATTAATAACACGTGTCAGTGTCTCTCTGGTACCTTCCTGCAGGATGGCAGGTGCACACGTGGTAAGGCCTCATAATAATAATATCATGCCTGGTCAGAAGAAAATTGATAATGGAGAATAGGATGATGGTGTGTTGCAATTTTCATGAACGATCTCTCTCCTTATTTTTTCCCCAACTCTACACAGGCCAAGTGTTCCCAGGTCAACTTCACCTTAACTCCTTGACATTCCAGAGTGAAATGAGCAACAGAGCCTCTCCAATATTTCAGAGAACAGCAGCTAATATCACTGCAGTGGCAAGTTCTGTTCTCACAAATATTAGTGGGTCGATTAAGCATGTGCTCCTTAATTAAAACAGATTTTTGTTCTTTTTCACAGCTCCGTGATGCACTTAAGAATCAGATGGGCTATATAAGATCTGATGTTCTACAACTTGAGTATGTGCCTACTTTTTTTGCTACACAAGGAAATAAGTATTTTATACCGTGTTAGGAGAAACTTTTTTGCTTACATCCTGCCTTTCTATACATTTGCAGACCTGGCAGTGTGATAGCAACGGTGAATAACATCTTTGATAATGCCACTGTCACTCAAGAGTCCGTCACAGATTCCATTAAGAATGCTATAACCAACGCGGGACCAAATAGCCTTTTGGCTGATGCAACATTTAACAGTATGTAGACAACTGTCACTGTCAGATATTTTGAAAATCAATGAATCTACTGATATGTCAATATTAATTTAGTTGTTGATGTGTATATTGTCTCAATATGTGTCCATCAAAGTCTGTTTCTTACTGTAAGAGAGAAGTGGAGGAGAAGTTAAAACCACCAGTTAAAATCCCCTCAAATTATATCTATATATATCTATATCTATGTAGATATAATATTATCATTTAAGACCTTCTGAACCAGTAAATGGTGCAAGGTCACTTGATACAATGGTGTGTTGTGACCCACATGATTGGAATGCACTGCAATGTACTTTGCATGCATTTGTCAAATAATCGATTGTGTCATTTTCATTCAACCTTTTCTGATGTTCTCAGGCACAGACCTGTGTGAGCAGAAGCCTCTATCCTGTGATGCCGCCACTGCAAAATGTTCAAATAAAAATGGACGAGTCACTTGTTCCTGTAGAGCTGGCTACATCTCCATTGTGTACTCAAACACAAGCTGCAGAGGTAACAGCAACTGTTATTTATCCTTTAACGGCTAAATATTCTTTATTCGTCAAGGCTAATGTTTCTAATGTGTACACAGTGCCTCTTATGTTTGAAAATGTGTATTCTCTATTGTAATTATGCTGCCAGCATGTCATAAATTATTGAAGGTATGCCGAGAGCGAGAGAAAATAAGAAGCACTTAGGCATCGACCCACAGAGTCTGAGAACAGGATCAAGCTGAATGGTTCCAGCTGATCTACAGCTAAGAGAATTGTAACAAAATTTCCTTATCTTCACTTCCTCACTGAAATTCTCATGTGAGAACGAGGGGAAGAAGCAGCAGGGAGTGAGAGTCAGAGACGAGGTCAAGTGCTGCAGCCTTTTCTCCATGCTGACCCTTGATCCTTACTTCATATATCTCTATAATTTATTCCTTTGTAATGGGGTTGTTTCCCTGGAAACAGGTGAAAGAATCACAGCCTTCACTTTCTCATAGGAAGGTTGGGGTGGATTTGAGAGCAGCTAATAAAGAATGAGACCTTAACTGTATATATGCTGCATACAGTTTCTTTCCATAAAAACATAATGTGCTATTTCGAGCTCGCTGTTAGCAGTCATCATTCACACTCCATATGAATGCACTAGAGGAGGCTTTCATTATACTCGTCTGCGTATTCAGGGTTAGAGTAGTCCTCTATCTGCTTTGGCTGAGCCTGGAAAAGTTTCTTCTGATGTTCTCATTTCAGTTTCTTTGTACAGAACATTTTGTTTCTGTTAGTTATAATGTTACAATTTCTCTTTGTAGCTTGTCCAAGTGGGCAGAGAGCAGAGGGAGACGTATGCCGTCCGTGAGTAGACACATTTGTGAATTTCTTCCAACCAAGTTTTAAGATGGGGAGTTAAATGACTGATTTACTCATGTGGAATAAATTGTGATATGAATTAAGCTGCAACAGGCCTGAAAGATGAGTTGTACTCTTTTTGTCTTTCAGATGTGCATTTGGTTACTCTGGCTTCAACTGTAATGACTGTGAGTAACTACATAGTAGAAAAGAGTCGTAAGAACAGTTATGGCTTGACCC
>OMNV01009287.1:0-19687 GCA_900303265.1 Brotula barbata | reverse complement strand
CCGCCAATATGTCTGATACGCCTTGATGTATGTCTGTGTGTGTAGCTGCTCTGCTGGCTGTGGTGGTCATCTCCTGTGTCCTGGGGGGCATTCTACTCATCATGGTGCTGGCATTGTTCATATATTGCTGCTGGTGAGAACATTAACAGTTATTTGGTGTATGTTGTCCTTTACATAACTTTCCTTCTATTTTTTTGTGCCCTTTAATTCTTCAGTGGCATTTTGACCCTTAAAGTTATGGAAAAGAGCTGCAGAGCATCCAGATCAAAACCATTTCACAATCTTAAATTTAAATTGAGAGATGAAAAGTTATTGTTGTGCAAGAGACATTAATTAATGATTTACTAACCGTGATTGCTATAATGTGAGGAAGATATGTAAGAGTGATTCACAAAATGTTTCCACAGGCATTGTTCTTATTAATGTATTATTACTGATCAATAATTTACGAACCATTGATAAAGACAATAATTACAATTATAAAGACGTTATTATTAGAAAGTATCAGTGATTACAGCTAGTGTGTATGATAATTATATCAATATTAACATATATATATATTTATCAAAAGAACCTAGTTTTGTCTCACATTTGTATATGCCATTTGTATATGTTTTGTAATCTGTCTGAATTTCAGGAGGAGCTGCTCGAGCACCAAACCAGACCACAGTGGTAGTCCGTACTCAGCGGATGACATAAGTGCGTCCTGGCCTAGTCAAGGCATCAGCCACATTCCCCGTGCAACTACTAAGTGGGGAGAAACAGGTCCTTCCATGGAGATGTCAGAGGGCGGCAGTACTCGTGCACTGGTGGACAAGAAGCACTCCAACGGATCGGTGAGTTATCACTGATGTCGTCTCTGTCAGCCGGATTACGACCTCTAATCCTCCAACTAATTGTGATGCATAGTGTTGATCACCCTTTGAATCAGCCGTTTGTGTTGTACCACTGTGCCAAATTGTTGTATCCAAATGACATGCTACTACCCTCTGTCATTACAGAGATAGATTTGATATGTTTTCAATTCAGTACGTTACTCTAGATCATCCATAATATATGTAGTGCCTGCGTGTAGCTCTCCCCGTGCTCCCTGCTTTGCCTGACTACAATGACCCAATGTGTTGCTTTAGGGATTTAGAGATTTCATCCAACTCAAAAAGAAGGGAAAGGTAAGGCATAGCTTTGCTTTTAGATTCTGATTAGCAACGCTGCCGTCTGCTGATGATTTGACACATCAGAAAGAATCATAACGGAGGGGTTTCTGGGAGATGGGAAACATCAGGGACACTGGGGTGTTGAAACCCAGCTCACACTACTTTGGGAGTGGTCGTGGATTGTATTTTCATTCTCATTGCACTCTGGTGACTGCAGGTGTGTGTACAAGCGTGTTGCATGTTTGCATGTGTGTGTTGGTTGGTGCATGTGAGTTTATCTCCAAGAGGCTAAAACAATCTTTGTTTCATTTGACATTTCAGTCGGGGTCATACGATCTCAACCCAGAAGGAATGAAGACCTTCAAAGGTAAAAATCCTTCCCGTTACTCCTACCTGGTACAAGGCCATGAGAACCCATACTTCATACCTGGAGAGGAGAAGAGAAACTGAAGCTGGGAAGGGAATCCATGTAGCACTGACAAACACAACATGAACAAATATCAAAAACTTTGGGAACATTTCCTAAACGCAACCAAATATTCCATACTATTCAATAATGCCATCTTATTTATGAAGATGCGATGTATTTATACTTGCTTGCATAATGAGGTACTCAGAAGAACTCGCTTTAAATCAAACTGACCGCCAAAGAGATTATTCATACAAGAGCAAGACTTTTTATTAACATTTTCATGAGATTGAATGCATTTTTATGTTGTTGTTGTTGTTTTTTTGACAGAGCCAAATGGTGCTGATCATTACCAGTAGATGGCGATGTTGTTCAGTATAGTTCTCATGCAGTTTTGTACAGGTACAGTTAACTTTTTTACGATACGAAGGAAATCATTGATTGAAAGCGTCGTGTTGTGTGTGATTAAGATCTTTCTAATTGCACTAAAGCATGTGTTAGGTTTAACACATGCTTTTCACAGAAATCTAAATTAATTCAATGTGAGAGAATGGACATTTGCTGGTTACTAGATTGTATGATTATTGACTTTATGATTCTTTTGAAAAATTTCTTAAATGATAAAGGGGCTGGATCCCTGACAATGGGATTAATATAAAAGCTAAGTGCTGTATTTATCTGTGCCTGTTCTGAATGTCTGTTCGATGAATGGGAAATATGCTGAATGACTGATGACGCCTGTGCCAATTATCATTTGTAAACTTTTCTTTTGAAGACAGAAATGAAATCTGTTGTGTTTTTTTAAGATATTTTTCTGAGACAGTGTACTGTTTTATAAGTGTGTAAATTTTGTAAATAATTAAAGATCCCGCTATTGACTTAAATTAAATAATTAAAGCATGACAATCTGATTTCTTATTATTAACAGGTGTTGCATGCATGGCTGCCTTATTGCTTTAACAGATTAATAATCCCCTAATTTAAAGTTTTCTTAAGGTCTTTTTTTACAGCAGAATTCTCCTACCTATTTGGTTGCATTCATATTACAAAGTGAAATACGCAATTCCAATTTTTTGCTCAGATCCCAGCTTTTTGTCATGACCGTTGACGTTCATCCTTGCAAGCTACCCACATCCGGCATCAGTGTGAAGCTTCCTGCATGCACACATTATGAACGCAACACAAAAGCAGCAGCAGAAGCCTGTTGTATCCACATTCTGCAAACTTGCTAAAAATGTGAAGGGCTTGAGTATTTACATCAATGAGGACTTCCCTGAAGCCACAAAGAAGGAAAGAAGTCGTCCCAGCAACAAGAGGAGCCTGAGAGAAGTGACGTTGCATATTTGAGATATAACAAACTCAAACCAATACACACCAAATCAGTTTGAGCTTGGTTCAGTAGTTTCCACCATTAGGCATTTTTACAGCACTCTGATTACTTAAACACACACCCACAGCACATTGCACCTTACATACCCTATGGACTATAACAAATCTGATACTGAAGGCCAGATAATTATGCCCTTTGATCCCTTAACAGCTTACTCTTACAATGTTCATCGTGACCCAAATCTAAAATTGTATTCATCTTTTGATGATTCATCATCTTTAGCTCCAGTTATCCACAGGGTTTTGTTCTTGGACCATTATTATTTCTTATCTATATTAATGATTTGCCCGGTGTCATAGATGTCCTTTCCCCAATAATGAGTGCAACCCTTGTTCAACCATAGTTTCTGATTAAGAATGCTAATGTTAATTAAACTGCATATGCTACATGGTTCAGATTAAATAAACTATTTTTGAATATAAAAATATCTAACTTTTTTATATATTTATTAAAAAAAATGATACTGTTAGGATTCATCTACAATTAAAATTGAGTTGGTAGAGATGCCTCAAGTGTAAAATGAAAAATTCCTCTGAATTATTATTGATGAGAGTTTGAGTTGGAGAGAACAAATTTACTGGATTAGGAAATTTATGGAGGGTTACTCATCTCACTACTTTTTATTACAGTCTAATTTATCCCTACCTTTCATATCATGGTATGAGCAAGTAATTTCTTATTGCTCTCCATACACACTATTAGTTTTTTTTTTTTGTTTTATTAGCATTTCAACCCAAGCAGAGTCACATATTTAATCTGCTCCCCTATTTTAGACACTCCAGATTTTTACTATTTATGACATATATATTTCGCTTTATTTATGATACATTCAAGTCAAAGGAATATTCCGAAGCATTTTAATACGCAAATTCACCCTTACTCAACTCTTCAGTCTTTTTGATCTTCATTCTCCCTTGATTTCCCAGTGGCAGAGGTCAATTTTCAGTAAAACTCAGGGGTACCGAATTATGAAATGGCTTTTCCCATCTTGCAAAAAACTGCTCATCTATAAAATGTTTCAAAAGATGCTTAAAAGACCATTTAACTGCTGACTTGTAACGGCTTCTCCCTTTGCATGTATCCATATTTTTATTTGTTCTTAGTGAAATGCATTATTACTATTTGCTCTGAGTGAATACAGTTGTATATGCAAATATCCCTTTCAAATACAAACACGCTCATACGCGTACACTTGCATACACAGCTGTACTCACACACATGCTCTCTCTTGTACATCTACTCATGCACTTTTTCTGCCTTTACTTTCATATTGTTATTGATATTATTGTTGCTGCTGCTGTTTGTCTAATGTTGTTATTGGTTTTCCATCACGTACAGCCATATTATTCCCTGTATGTCAAATTTCAAATAAAAACGTTTAAATATTACATTCTAACCTTATTTAGGAGCAGGCTTCAGAGAAGCCCACTGGATTTGTTTTTGCCTCTCCCTGCACTGTCTATTACTTGTTATTTTTGGGTATTTTTTAAATTGTGCAAATAAATCAATAAGTAATTTATAAAAAATTCAGACCTCTCCCCAAATGCTAGCTGCTGTTGGACTTTTCCATTGGTTGTTGTCTTCTTTTGTTGCTGGCGCCTAACTCTCTATTTACTTGCAAATACTGACAGTGAATTATAAATTAATGTGAGGGATCAACCTGCACACTGAAGTGCAACACGTACAAAAACATGTAAAAGAAATGTAACCCTGAACATTTTGCTTTGGAGTGGACTCAATTAATTTACCAGTGTTTAAGGAGTTGATTATCTTATTTATCACAAGGTCAAGCTTTTAAAACACCAGACCAAAGTCCAACTGAATTTATCTATTATTACCAGTGTGATTGGTGTGGATTTTTTTTTTTTTTAACTAAGAATTGCTCTTTCTCATGCCTTTACCTTCACCCCAGGATATTCATTTAAGCGGCTTGTGTAAAACTTCTAGCCATTGTGATGCAACATCTATAATCTAGGAGTTTGTTCCTCACAGGCTCTGAAACTAAAATCTGGGATTTGTCTAAATCTGTCCTTCACAGGTTTTAATCTTGGGCACTGGGTCAGACTGACACACAAGAGGCTCAAATCAGGGGGATGATGCTGATATGCAAAAAGTTTTCATCCATATTTACATGAGTAGAGAGTATCCATTTTGCGTGTTTACCATTTACCATGAGATTATACAGTCATCAATAATTAATGTCAAAGTAGAAAGCACATACAGACTACACAGTTATCCAATATTGTTATTTTAATCCCCTGAACACTGGTATATATAACTGAGTAAACAAACATTTCCAGGTTTACAAAAGAAAAGAATTTTGGATACCTTTTCACACTAAAAACATGAATAATTGAGTATACATCACTGACAAGGCAAATCTCATAATTTCCAGAGTTTTTATTCTAAGAAATTACAAAGAAAATACAATAAAAAAAGCTATTACATTTCACTTATAATTCAATTAGTTGTAGATATGTTGTGTATCATTTTATACAGATTCCCCCAGAATGCATCCTGATGTATTTGCTATCTTTAAAAACTTGTGGCTTTTCGCTAGAATTTCAAAATTGGAGGGGCAGGTGCTACCTTTTGGTATTAATCATTGAAAATATTTAACCGAATTTCAACTCAGCTGAATTATGTCCCTTTCAATATGTCGTTCCATGCCCTCACAATCAGCACGGGCACTCCGTGCTAATGTCTGAAATTTGAAATTTGAATTACACACACCTGAATTTTGTACCGAAACGCAGGAAAACGGAATGGAATTTTAATATATGCGGTAAAGATTGGATGAAATTTGTAGCAGAAGTGATGAAAAAAATTAATTCGGGAAAAGTTTGAAACTAAATTAAAAAAAGGGACGGAAATGGGCGTGGTCAAATTCGTTAGATCCGTATTGATCCGGAAGTTATCTTCAGATAAGCTGAATGTATGGACCAAATCGCTAAATGGCGACACAGTTTACGAACACATGTCATTGGGAACTTAAGATATCCTGCTTTCTGGGTACAGCTGGATGATGAAAGCTGCTCATGTTGCGGTCAAGGTGAGTTTGTTTTCCAATACGTCACTACAGTTGATAAAGTCACGATGCTTGTTGAAGTAAAGTAAAGAATGTCACCAATGTTTGCACCATGATATTTGACCTAGAACAGGCAGAGTTGGAGTGTAGCACAGTAAGTGCTGGACATTTAATTTTATGTGAATAGTTCCTCTAAATTGGTCTAAAATGCAACAAACCTGTTAAATGTTCATTATTATATTATGATATTAATATTATTATATTGTTAAATTAACTGGCTACCAGAATAAAGAGGAATTTAATGGAAAGTATAACCTCCATATTTTAAAAAGTTAAGAGTTCTACAGAAATTTTACATTATTTTATATGTTGTATATTCTCAGTTTCTAGTGGGTCAGCAATGTGAAAAGGCCTGTTAAAGTCCCTTAAACAGCCCTGGATCATCATTGACTAGCAACATAATCTCCCCCTCACCAAAATAAGAGTAACTGAAAACTCTACATTGAACATGCAAAAACAGCGTTGATATTAGTGTGATTGTTGTTTTTAAAAAAAAAAACAAGTCAAGTTTATTAGCATCGCATATTTCAGGCCCAGTGCTTTCCATAAAAACACAAAAAGGCATCCAGATGAAATGTAAAAGTAATATAAATAAAAGCATTTAAACCAATTAAAGGAGTTAAATTGAAAATAAAAACAAAAACAAGAGAATGATAGTTACAGTGTAATGCAAGATTTTGATCAAAGCATGCATTTGATTTAATGAAAAATGAAATGAAATGAAAAAAAAAATAATTTGAGTCTGTCCTCTGTGGAGGAATGTTGTATGTTGTATTCTGCCAAATCCTGGTCCTGTCTGCTGAAGCTCCCATCAGCCCACAGGCTCAGCTGACTGATCGATAGACCACTTAGTGGCCGTGAGCTACACATCCCAGTCATTTGACCCGCTGGATCTGTGGGAATGGCCACACAATCCAATAAGCATTGAGCCACTGAGTAACCAAGCTGAACCGCCAACTTAAGGAACTTCCTCCTCCCTAAGTGGTTTTTCACCGGGAAAAAAGGAGAGATAAAAGAGCACACACAGCTTTTTATTCTGTGTTAAAACAAACAATAAAACCAATGTACAAATTGCTATGTTGTCTTGCAAGGAAAGACGCACAAGATAGATATTTATTATATTGTGATTATTACGATGCTTTCAAAAAGCATTCAGACTTCAGACTCTGATGTTACAGCCTTATACTAAGTTTGACATTTTATTTATTAATAATTTTAAAAATACTTCACTATGACACTTGAAATTTAGCTCAGGTCTAGTTACCATTGATTATTGTTATAATTTTTGAGATGTAAATTCAATTGATTGGTGTCTGTAAGGTCCCACAGTTGACAGTGTACATCAGAGCAAAACCAAGCCAGAGGGGCGAAGCAATTGTCTATAAAGCACCATGATTGCATCAATGGACAGATCTGTGGAACGACATAAAAAATTATTTGGCAGTAAAGGTCCCCAAGAATACGGTGTTTTCTGTTATTCCTAATGGATGAAGTCTGAATTAATCAAGACTCTTAAAGCTGGCCACTTAGCCAAAGCAGTCGAGGGAGATGAGCCTTGTACAAAGGCAAAGTACAGTGAAATCCTTGATGAAAACATCTTCCAGAGCACTCAGGATGCTTAGGATTCTGTGAATGTCCTGGAAAATGTGGGAAACTACATTTTCAGGCAGTCCATGCCAACAAGAATATACAGTACAAATGTTTCATCACTCTCGGTTTCAAAATATGAATATGATTATAAATAAAAAGATTCAGTGACAATATCAGTAGACAAAGTTGCATTGTAGAAAAAGTTCATCTCATCTTTAAATAATCCATATGTGTGAAATATTAATTAATTAGAATGACCTGAAATGAAAAGTTTAATACTGTATTTTAAAAACTTGACCCACCGGTGGTCCATAGTGGTATTGCAGGTGGTCCATAACAATGACTTCAGTAATGTCACTTGAAAGCCAAAAGAATATTTTATATTTTTTTTTATTCGTACATTTTTGTAGATTATATACCTTGTTTGAGATTAACCGATACTGTCAAAATAAATATTTGCAACTGCATACCTCTGTGAAATTGGATTTCCATCATTGGTATACACAAACAATAACTACAGGGCGAGGCTGGAGCTTGAAAATGACATGAGACTGTCACTGAACAAAATCGACAGATTATGTCTATCTCCACATCCAGACATGTCTCTAATAGGTAAGAAAATAATACACAAGAATACATTTTATTTGTATAGCATCTTATATGTATTGAATGTGCTTTTATAACTGAGAGATGACCTTAATCTGAGGCCCTGTCCCCACCTCCAACATCAGTTGTTCCCAGGTTGCTTCTGCACAGGAAGGTGGTCCATGGGCCAAAATCGATTGTAAACCCCAGTTTTAAACTATTACACTTGCAACAACTAAATATTCAAAATGTTACTGTTGTTTTTAAAAACACCACTTCCCAGAAGATGGTGGTCTAAATGATACCATCAATAGCAAAATACAAATATCTGCATGCAACTGTAGGTACCAAGGACCTGAATTGCAAATGACATCAAAATAATTCTTCAGAACACAACATTTAATGTTCTATGGTTATAAAAATTACAGAAATCTTAGCTGGATTTGCAGATGAGATGCTGTATCTTTATGAGACCATGCGAGGGGAGGGATGATGTATAAACTGCAGCAGATGGAGACAGTAGTTTGCCAAAAGTCGAATTTACAAGGTTGCATTATTACCAACAAAATAATGCCTTAAATTTCTGACAAATGAAGCTAATGCTACACTGCTTTATTAGTTTAGGTAAACTGTGTTCATGTTTGTCATTCCTCTCATCACTATTTCTCCCTTTCTATGAAGTCACAAAGAAGGTTGTAATTCACTTTCACTAATGCAGCCCAGCAGAAATACATAAAATTATGAAACATTTCCCAGCAACCTTCAGTCTCACCTAACAGATGCCAAAAACTCCCAATGGCCCTCCTCTGCCTCAGGCTGTCTTGATAGAATTATAGCTGGAGATGTAATGGATAGGAAACCCATTTAAAGTCGGACCACCAATCCTGTACATCCGTAGAAAGAGTTTACATGTGTGTAAGTCAAAATCAATGTTTTGAATGCTATCAGAAGCTCAAAAAATTGCATTTTGAAGGGACTAGAATGATTATTCAATAACAACCATAGTGATAATAAAACATAGTTTTTCAAAAATAAAATGTTATTTTTGTATTTTGAGATCCCCTCAATGACTGATGACAGACAATAGCATGTTAATATACATCTTTTTTTTATCTGTTTATTGTAATTTTACATAGAATTGCTAAACACATTTTATTTTATCAGTGTCTACTCAGTGATATTACATGTAATTTTTTGTACTTGTACTATATCATAAATCGAAAATGGTATGAAAGGAATGAAGTTGAATCTGAAGTACGCATGACTGGTTTGTCGGTATGATACAGAGTTGTTGAAAAAAACATATACACTCATACTGATTGTCTTCACTCAATTAAAATGATTTCATAATCTGATTGGCCACAACCTGATTTGTTATCCTCCCATCTACCCCTTGTTATCTCAGGCTATTGAGACAAGATGCAGTGGGAGACCTTGGGGAAGATGGAATGCCAGGAGCTAATGCAAGCGTAGCCAGACAGACAATCGCATTGATGACTCTTGTAGAACAATGAGAAAAGACCTGGCGCCGCGCAGGTTTTAGTCTGAGAGTGCATTAAGCCCTCTGCTTCCAGACAAACAGCAGCTGTCTGAAGAAAGGGAGAACAGTAACTATGATTGCAGTTAATATCAGGTGCAATAATGTCTAGTTGACAAAATGAAATCCCACAACATACCATCAGCACTACAAAATCTTCTCATTTTTAATTACATCTGATAATCCCGTATAGTGACTAGTGTAGGCCATATTTTCTGGATCATATAATAAGATGTTTGTGTTTTCATCCACGCGTGCGGGAAATGGATGGATACAGATTCTTGTCAGTGTGTTGTTAGGGAAGCAGTATTCTGTGCACACTGGCCTGTCTGCCCTTGTTACCGTCTGGCTGTTTTGGCCTGTCTTGTCTGAGCTGATAAATCTGCAGCTGTCTGTAGGAGTGGATGTGGAACAGGGCTGAATCAATTTAGGTTCTGATTTGAGGGTAATATGTGTGTTGTGAAAGCCTCATCCACTCCATGTGTTGAAATAATGCTCGTGGGGTACAGGCACTGCACAGCTGTGGACTTAAGTTTCCTATCTACTGTCACTCTTCTGCAACCTGCAGAAAGTTACATGCACAACCTATATTAAATGATTTTGAGATAAGATGATGAAATGAGATGAACTTCATTCATTCCACAAAGGTGAAATGTTAAATGTCACAGCAGCTCAAAAATTGTCTGCCCATATTTACTGAGTTGTGAACATAATTAACACGATCAGAGGTGTTTATTTATGTTCTTAATCGCATTATAAATTTATTGTATTATGTGCACGCATGTAAATGTGGCCAATGTCTTTTAGTTTTATTATAAATCCTACGTTTTATCACATAGAATAGGGTGCTGGGGCACAAGAATGATCAGGCTTTCACTCATTTTTGGCTGGACACAAGACAATGTTTGGAAAATGTGACATTATACAAAGCAAACGATTTCATTGGTCAAGCGTGTAGTTCCGCTGATGATGGTATATTGATTTACTCCGTTCCACGTAAAACAAGCTGTGATCGGGGACACTTGACTAATCGCCCAGCCCTAATCCGCAGGCTGTTTCATTCTTATCGCCGTTCGTACGTTAGCTGGGTTTTTAAAATTTTTTATTTTCCATGATTTCGAGCCCCGTACAGAGTATGGAATGATGACTCAGAGCCCCATCTGCAGCATGTCTCCTATTATCTAGTTTCAGCTGTGTCCCACTGTGTCCCTCTGGAGCTGTCAGACCAAACAACACCCTGTTTATGACCTTTTTTGTGGGGTCACAACAGAGCTTTCATGTCCAGCCTCACCCTAAAATGTGACATCAGGCCAGACACTCTTGCTCCCCAGAGGAGGAGGTCAGCAGATGCCTCTGAATCAATTTTGGCGACAGCACCACAATGGCCTCTGCTATAATTAATGGGGATGTTTGGAGTGTTGACACCCCACTCCTCCCTCACCGTCCTGGCTCAACTGACCTCAATGCTGTCACCCACACACTTGTAACATTACAGCTAATGCTCTCATAGTCCAAGAAATCTACTCTTAGTGATCAGGGAAGAGAAATTAAATCTAACCTGCAGTTAAAGAAATGGTTGTATGTCAGTATTCCTCTCTACCAGGCAGAAGTGACAAAGGGTCAAAACTCTCAGGCCTCATTTTGAATGGTAACAGATACAAGTATAAGCAAAAATCAGTAATAATTGCATTTATTAAAATGACTGATAGTCAGTTCTTTCACAAATATCAATGCCTTATTTTCCTCACTTTCTTTTCTGTACTGTGGGATGCTGTAACTGGCTAACTGTTTTCATTTGTGTCCCCGTAAACAAATACATCATCAGCTACACAGCAACTTTATCCATAAAATTATGCATAGTTGACATAGAAAGGGTGTTTTAAGGAAGTGGTATAGCTAATGATTGGATGGATGGATGGATGGATGTCATAAAAACCTTTCGTTTCACATTTCAATGATTTATAGGATTTTGGACAGCTTTTAATTGAAATCATCATGTAGAAAAACATCTTGCAAGTAGTATTTTATTAACATATTGAAGTATCCGTGATCTGCAGACGTGTGCCATTATCACTGTTTTCCTTGTTCTGGCACCTGGATTGGTGTTAATGTGCTGCCACTTATTATATTAACCTTCACACCCACATACTGTAAGAGCTTTCATGAATAATACTATAAAAAAGTATAAACAGAATCTCTACCATAGTATATGTCCTCTGATCTGATACAATTCCCAATACCATCGGCCATTGGCCGATGTGCTTTGGTCTCTGACTTTATTCATTTACCCCTTGTTTGACTGTAGCACTGGCACATATCAGAGCTAAAGAATGAATGAAGAACATTCTATTTGAATCCACTGCAGCGTGGGTCCCCGTGTGATGAACACAAGTGAGGGCAGAGGGGTATCCTCATCAATTATCATGTGAATGTGGATGTGGTGGAGGTAAAGGGAAGGGGGGGTTAACCCATCATTAAGACGCAGTGTGTCCCCTGTGTGAGCTGCACACAGGCAGACAAAGAGCAAGCAGCCGCTGTCTAGCTGGATGTAGGCTGTTACATACTCAGCTTCCAGCCTACCAGGCTCAGAGAGGAGGGGGAGGGGATCTCTCCGTCTCAACCTCTCTCGAACTCTCATTTCTTAAAGTCATACTATCAGATGCAATTAGCCAAACCAGCATGCCAGAGTGGAGATAGAACAGCTACAGGAAAAAGGGAGATGTGACTTTAAGTCTAAAAGTGGTGATCACATCTATAGTGTTACGTAGATGGCGAAATATAGGGTCAAAATGCAGAATCTCAGCCCTCTGTGGCATTCTTCTTCCACTGATGTTGTGGATACAGAGCAAGAGAGAGGTAAAGGGAGGAGGATGGGAAAGGGAGGGGCAGAGAGAAGCGAAAAGGGAGAGGAAGGGGGAAAGAGGCGGATACACAGTGGCAGCAGGTTTGTGAAAGCAGCAGCCGGAGGAGGAGGAGGAGGAATCGGAGCGAAAGAAGCAGTGTGGCTGCAGTCAGGAGAGACATACACACACGCACAAGCAAACACTGTGAGGGAGTGAGAGAGAGTAGAGGAGAAACAGAGAGAGAAGGTAAGGACAAATGGCATCCTGCATGATTTTGTCTGTGTTTGTCTGCCTAACACCTTCTGTTTTCCGGGTTATCGCGGGGAATCAGCGAGATATGTAGGATGCTCTGCTGTTGTTCTTCTCAGTCTGCCAGCTGACGACATGGTGTATGTGGGGTGAGCACTACACTGTAGCACTGCAGAGAGATGTAGGAGATAAAGAAGGCAAGAAGGAGGGACAGAGGGTCAGCATTCTGCTCCACAGACACAAGGAAGTAAGAATACAAAAGGAAAGGAAGGTGAATGCAGATGGACAGGCACAGCAGATATCTGAACTGACTGTGCTTTAGTGTCTGTGTGTGTGGGGGGGGTGATGAGGTTGGACGGGGTTGTCTTAGCGACATCTTTCAGGAGTGTGTCACCTGTCAAAAATCAGGAATTTTCCTCCATCATGGAAAGGATATGTAAGTTTACATCTGACCACACCCTCTGCTTTCTCCACTGGCTCGTATCTGATTGAAATGGCGTTTGCCTTAATAGTTGCATCCGTGTGTGTGTGTGGCTGAAAGGTGTGTTGGATTTTCACCAAATATTCCACGTCTTGTCTTCTGTTACTGTCATGGCAGTGAGGTAGCTGTAGGAGTGCAGTGTTGATTTGGGAGCAGTTGAGGAGTCAAGATGCTCCACGGCAGAAAAAAAGCCATCAACCAAGATAATGTATCTCACCTGTGCGTCGCTTTTCCTGCATGTGCTGTTTGTGTTCTGAAACAGTTTTGAGGGTCACAGCATACCATTGAACTCAGAGAGACCTGCTTTTGAAGTATATAATGAAGTCCTTTGGCTATTCAGTTGATGTTCATATTGTGTAATCAACAATATTTTTCAGCTGACATCATTCTATTGATGTTTTTGAACATGGAAATCTTAAAGCTGTAGTGAAGAACATATAAGTCTTGCTTTTAATTAATTAGTAAACGTGTACACTTTGAGGCAGACCTTTCAGGACTATTTAAAGGAATTTGAATATATTTAATGGGCCTTTTCATGTTAGTAATCCTTTAATAATTTAGTATACATTAATAGAAACGACTCTCCTACTATGGCATGTTCAATCTATCTTAAAATTCTCGTTATTCTGGATGTGTTGGGTATCATTTTATATAGATTTGCCTGGAATGCACCTGATATATATGATACCTTTGGAAACTTTGGGTTTTTCACTAGAATTTAAAATAAGAATTTACGAAGATCTATTCAATGGTGGTTACCGCTGAGTTTAAAGGGTTACGTGTCAGCAAGTTGCAAAAGATGGACAAATTGGGTTGCAAACTTTGGCTGTGGCCTCAAATAACTTGTGCACCCCTACTCACCTGTTTTCCCCCCTCATTCTAGAAGCTGTATGTGTTCCAATGACAGCTAAGAAAAGGACTGAAAGGAAAAAATTTGGACCAGTATTGCGAACAAAGTTGTATTTGTGTTGAAAAAATAAACCTGAGATCTTTCTGCTCTAGGCTCAGACATTATCAAGCAGCCTATTTATTCATTTGCTGTTAGCTTGAGAATGATTCAGCTCTATTTTGAACCCAACTGTAGATGATTAAGCTAACAAAAATTTCTCAACTTTTGGAAAATTGAGTTAAAGGTTCATTATATAACCATTTAGGTTATATAATTTGAATATGTAATATACGTCAAGAGAATCCCTTGTCTAAATATGTCTTTGCTTTGCAACTATCTGATAATTGTCTTTGAGCTAAATTGGCACAACATCAGGTTTTGCTGATGTTCTGTATTTACAGAATGCACATGCAAAACATTTATTCTCTTTAATGACCACTTGCTAATTACTCAGCTAGCCTGGTCTGCATCAGTATTTTCTAGTTAATCAAAAAAACGAATGACTTCCATCATTTGCTAATATTCTCCACCATATGTAGTGTATGTCCCTGACAGTATAACAGGAGCAAGGCTTATCCTAATCATCTGGCAAATGGAAATATTGTGCCATCTAAAATGCAACCTGCTCAGAACAGCTTGACCAAGCATTTGTTGTTTGGTATGATGGTGCCAAAGTATTTTTGCAGCGTACTGTAGTAGACAATGCGTTTTCAAGGGGCTGTTTCTGATGATGACTATACCCACACAGGCATTACTACAGCCACTCCAGATGATGGCACATTACGTGTTCGACACCCTTATACAGTACATGAAGAGCTAAGACATTTTCCAGCAGAGCATAACGCTGCTACGATGTATTATGACTTATAGCACCTTCCACAAGTCTCAAGATGACTGAACAAATAGCTGACCTGCATCTAATTGTCATTTCTTTGTGTGCATGTTTCTTTATAAGAGATTTGAAGTCCCAATTCTTCATGTTTTTCAGCGCTGCGGGCAATAGTCTGCTAGTTGTGGACAATATGATCTTGCCCAAGTTACCAAGTTTACGGCAAGTAAATGTAAAACTAACTATGTATATTTATATACATGTATATAAGCTTTTTCAGCATAAAATGAATCAACCAACACTCTTACTGACAATGGGCCCATGAATTGAAAAATACCAATTATTGCATCAGGTACTTGTGTATTTTGTATATTGTTTATATTTAGACATCACTACAGTGTTGTAGAATTGCAGTAATCTAAGTGATATTTTCAAATGAAATTATTTATTTGTGTGAATTGGCTTTTGGCATCATTGACAGAATTCAGTTAGGTGGTCAGTGTCCTCAGGAGCTCTTTCAGTTTAAATCGTATTGGTAACACATTAGACAGCGAGAGCAAAACCTTATGAAACTCTTGATGCAGTGCGTTGATAGATGTGTGGCCCAACCATTGGACCAGATTCAGTTATGTGTCCCCGAGCCTTATGGTGTCAGACCATATCCAGGGCCATGAAAGACAGCAGAGAGAAAACACGGCACCGGAGCGAAGGACGATTTAGTCGGAGGGGCACAGAAACAAGACATGGCATATGTGGTGTGTGTGTTTAGTTGCGTGTCGTGGTGTAGGCATCTGTTGATGTCAGCTCTTCCTATCATTGTGAAGCAGAATTCATGAAGCGTTGGATTGTTCACCCTCTAATACGGAACGTGAGCTGGGTTTAGACTGTTGTGAGACAGGTTACTGATGTTCTGTTGTTGCAATGGTAATCCAGCTTGTTATGCCCCCTAATTTAGGCCATTGTGTATACATCAATTTATGCATGTGAGGGTATGAGTATATAATGTTTATTTTAGTGTATACTGTTTATTCTAAGCCCAAACTGTTAGCCTCTGTTGGAATTAGTAAACAAAGCATTATAGATGACATAAACTGAGAAGATGAATCTCTGTTTGATAATAAAAAACATTTTAGAAGCAATGTTTCAATGGCTGATCTGGCGAATGGATATGAATCTTAACTGATGATTTCTGAGCATTTTGTTTGACCTCACACGGGCTCCATCATGTTTGCGTGATCTGCAGATAAGCTGTTAACAGGATTTCAACAGAAAACGTCATTTTTGCTGGGATTTAATCTTATGTGTGATGTCTGAGTTTATTTCTGGATCAGTGACGTTTGGAGTTTAATGTTTTGGTGGTGATGCTGCATGCAATCTGGTGCAGGGTTTTAAAGCAACTGTGCCTTTCTGTGCCTGTTTGACTCAGTCCAATGAGAAAGAGGAACTTCTTTTTTCTGAGCCCAAGGTCATGTATACAGATTATAAAGTGATTATTTTGATGGTATGAAACATTTCTTTTGATATGTTACAGAGTGCTGCACACCACGCACATTGATTTGTGCCAGAAAGATCTACCGTACTACCATCCAAAGTAGGAAACTCCAATATGCATCACCACATCACATTCTTAAGGTCAACTAACTTCACTTTCACACAGAAACAGTGCAAACAGAGCACAGAAACAGAGCATCTTAGTGGGGTTCCCCTTTTCACCACATGTGAAATGTTAATTGAATGATCTTTTTTCGGTCAGTAACTCCTGAATATGCATCACTTTGAATAGCTCCGGGGCGATACGGTGGCTTGGTGGTTAGCACTGCTGCCTGACAGCAAGGTCGGCTGTGGTCCCTTCTGTGTGGCGTTTGCATGTTCTCCTCCTGTCTACATGGGTCTCCTACAAAGACATGCATCTTATTGTGCAATGTTATATCTAAATTGACCGAAGGTGAGAGTGGAAGTGTGATTAAGTTGTCTGTCTCTATGAATCAGTCCTGCGATAGACTGGTGACCTGTCCAGGGTGTACCCTACCTTTGACCCAATGGGTGTTGAGATAGGCTCCAGCCCCTCTATGACCCTGACATGGAAAAACCATATAGATAATGGTTGGATGAATTGCCGTGCAGTTAACTGTTATATCACATTGACCACAGCTAACCTCTTTCATCCTGTGGCCGTTCATAGTTTTATTGCTGAGCTGGTGATTCAAACAAATGTAGTAGCAAAGCAAAACAAGCTGATTGCTGCGTTGAGCTGCAGACTCAATGTTAATTCTAGTTGCTTTACTGTAAATCCTTTCACATTAGTCATTTGATTCAGCCCTAGTGTAAAAACACTTTCTTATTGCCCAAATTTGATTTTCATTGGATTCAGTGTTCATACTCAGAATATACTGTCACTGCTTTCATTCATTATTAATAGTGTAAAATGTGTATCTCAATTTTAACATTGGACAAGTTGTAATGAAGTGAAATATGTTGCCAGCAGGCAGCAGTGAGTCAGCAGTGGCAGAGGAAGCTTTTTCAGCATAAAATGAATCAACCAACACTCTTACTGACAATGGGTCCATGAATTGAAAAATACCAATTATTGCATCAGGTACTTGTGTATCGTTTTTGTCGTTTGACTTTAAATGGAACACATTTCTAAATGTAATGTCACCCTCCCAAAACCTCCCACTATCTTCTGATTAACCAGTTGTCTCAGGGCTCAGCTGGCAGTGTGGCACTGTTTTTCCAGCAGCATTGCTCACTGAAGATCCAAGGAATTTTACACTTATGTTGTGGGTATTTTTCTGTTGATACACTATGATGTGGATGGTGCTGGTCAAGTCTGCTGTATCAGAGCGGCTGTACCAGTTCTGTCCATTCAGAGACATATTTCCAGTGACGGGCATTTCTGTCTGAAATAATGGAGGTTTGTTGTGTCCTCCAGTAGACTGAAGATCCTCCATCTTCAGAGCAGAAGTGAGATCATTGAGTAGCCTGAAATTCCCCTCTAGGAGAGAAAAGCTGTTGTTATTAGTAATTCTGTGCCCTCTGTGTGATTTTGTGCTCTGCATACAATTATAAATTTGTGTATGGAAGGCATAACAGCTCAGAGTTTCACTATCAGTTCCCTCAGAATTTTCTCCCCTCCACTGGTGTGACGTCTGAAGAAGATCACACTAGAGTCTTCCCCACACACCATATTCTGCCAGTGACACAGTGCATAGTGGCAAGCCTACAAAATTAGAAGTTTAGGGAGATAGTCTTGTCATTGTTTTATCTATTTTCTTTATTTTATTTGACTTTATTCTATGTATTTTTACCTTAAAATTTTTATCTTAAATTTTAATATGAATGTTTTTAACAGGCTTTTATGTTAATTTTATTCTATTATATGTGAAGCACAGTTTATTATTAGTCGTTCTAGTATTATTGTGACAACCCTGTAACAAGAAGCACCTTTTTCAGCCCCACAGGGAAATTGCTTTCTTACAGCAGCAACAACTGTAAGGTTCAGGTGACACACACACAGTAAGACGACGACGAGTAAAATGGAACAACAATATCCGAGGAGGATAGTGTATAAGCGCAGTCTGCACTGTATGTTGTTCTTGTGGGGGTTTGTACAGCCATCCTCCCTTTGATCATGGAACTCCCATGGGTGCTCCCATAACAGAATATGGATAAGGTTTTTTGAAATTACGAATGTGAAAAAGCAGGACCAAACATACACCAAAACACTTGGCCAATAAAAGAATTCAGATTCTGATTCTGATGACTTCACCCCACCCAAGTGAAAACAGCCTTGGTGATGATGTCATCCTCCAAGGATTACTCATGAGATGTGGCAGAGGGAGCTGCTATGATTCACACTCCTTTTGATTCTTTAAAAGCTGTGATTTATGAACTCACCCATCATCAATTTATTCAGAAACAAAAAAACAGATAATCTTACATAAATCAACCTGTTCTTCTGCTAAATGGCTTGTTTTTGTGGTAGTTTTTTTATGAAGTAGTGAATGATAATGAAAAGATGAGGATGGGGAGGAGGACAGAATAATATACTGTATATATTAAGTTCAATTCTTTTGTTCCATGTATCATATCGTTCCGTTCTCTCTTTCCCAAGATGGGGGTTGACACAATGTGAGTGACATTTATTTGATGTCATTGTTAACGATGGCTATTTCTGTCAAAGAAAGAACCCTCACTGAGATGGCTGATGCTTTCCCCTTAGGAGTTAAAAATAATTCTGTCTGTCACACCTGAGAGTAAAGAGACTTCATTGTTGTCGCGCATCCCCTGACAGAACAAAAACAAATGCCTCCTCCCACTGCTGCTGCATTCACCTCATCTCTCTCTCTCTCTCTCTCCCCCTCCCTCTTTCTCTCTTCTCTCTCTCTTTCTCTCTCTCTCTCTCTCCCTCTCTCTCTCTCTCACTGAGTGTATTGGTATTGGATTACTTGATAGTGGATATAGTTGTGTTTTTGTGTCCATTTACTCTGAGTTTGACACTTTGAGTTGTTTCGCTCTCTCTTGATGTGTTTTAACACATCGTGCAGGTTTTGAACATGAAACATGTTGACAGATAGAATACTGAGACATCCTAGTCCGGGTGATACATAGATTGTTTGCTAATGCTAACATTAGCTAGCATG
>OMNV01009286.1:8502-29736 GCA_900303265.1 Brotula barbata | reverse complement strand
AGAGCGGGGAAACAATGAGAGGGGAGAGGATGTGGACACAATCCTTAACACTGAACCACACTGACAGGGCACATGCCAGGGAGACACGGAAGCTGCCGCACTACGTGCACCCGCCCACACCCGACCCACAGCCAGGATTTAATATGTGCAGCGTGCGCATGTGAAAGACAGCGCTGGGTATGTCGGTGCAATTAAGGAACATTTCTGCTCTGCTGGGCGATGTGATGATTCATTTATGAAGGTGTCAGAAGAGACAAGGGAAGCAGCAGAAGACGTGGTTGGAGATAAGGAGGCAGGGAGGTTGACTGACACGTAGTGAGGAGAGCAGATTGAGGCAAAGACGGCGCGATCGCTGCTACCCGTTCGGGCTCCGGCGATGGGCTCGTGCACGCGGCGGCGCGCTGATGGATCGCTTTGGCGCACGTCAGCGGTTTCTCCCACAAAGGAGCTCGTGCACGCCGAGGCATCTGTGCAGTGTCCAGAATTAACTTTTGGACACACCTGCCAAGGGGCTGGTAAACCAAAAAGGAACATCTCTACTGAAACTTCATGTTCCTGTCAAAATAATGAGAAGTTTCTAAAGAGTGCGGCTGCCAGCTTGCTTTAAATGCCAAATCATTTACTCCGCCAGGTTATGTGTTAATTAGAAAATTTGCTCTGTGCTACTTTTCATCCATTGATCCAGAATTACCTTAACATAAGGCCATTTATTAAGTTTAACTTTAATTAGTTTTTACTTCAATATTCATTTTCATTTTAATTTCAGAACTTTTTGTCCTTTTCTGTTTTTGGTGACATCTATCATTTTCTTGTATTTTATCTGGTTTCAGCTTTTTCACAGACAGAAAATCCTCTCGCTTGAATCAAACTGGGCACCGAGCGTCAACTTGCCATTTGTGGAGGTCCAGGGGAGCACGAGCGAGCGTCTTTCTACATGCGTCTCCATCTGCTTCCTTTACGGTAACACGGGGACTTCGTCCTCTCTCATATCACGTGGGAATCTACAGGAATTCCCACAGGATCTCACACAGTATGCAGATGTTTCACACCAGATGTTGTAGCTACAGGAACGATACTGTGGATTTCCTTTTATTTATTCTTAATGTACGTTACGGTCGACTCGTTTATACCATAACGACAAGCAACAGCGGCAGCCGTAGCTTACCCAACAACTCAACCTTTTCTCGGAGCGTCATCTCGTCCTTGTGTTGCACACACTGCACACTGGACTCATAATCGAGGGATTCACAGTTTATCACTCTACGGTAAAAACAGCAAAGATGAGCCTACAAAGCCTGGGAGCAACAGGTACATGCATTTCATGACTTACAAATTTATTAGCATTTTATTTTTACTCTACAGCATATTTTCTCCAATCTGTTTTCATTTTTTTGCGGTATGCAGCAAATCTCCCCAAAAATATTTCCACTGAATCGTTCATGGCTGAACTGCAAATGATGGAAAAGCGGCGGATGATCAGGGACGTCTGTACATTCAAACAACAGATTTTCATTTTCTCTCATTTTTGCGTTATTTAGTTTTTTGTGTCCTGCTTTCATTAAAATAACAAATTGCATTAATGTAACGCGTCTGTAAGTTTTAGCTAACCTGCCATGGAAACAACTAAATAAAGACTTGCTTATTAAGAGCTCCAATATTCTCGTCAGTGTGTTGACCAGACCCCGTTAGTTAATTTTTCTTTTTTTCTCTTTGTTGTGTGAGTGTGCTGATTGCCAAACTTCTTTTTTTTTTTTACTCCCTAACAAATGCTGCCAGGAATTGGCATTCTGTTAAAACAACTGTCAAAATATGTGACAGGCGAGGCGCTGGGTCCTAAAGCGATGTGACAGCACAGCCACATACGGGGACACCACCCACCACTACGGGGACGGGACTACACAACGGGGAGACTTAGCACACAAACATATACGCTCACACAAACCCCCGCTGTTTACACGGGGGGATCAGCCTGCTGTGTCACTTGTCGCACGTGTTTGTAACCTTCACCCTCCTCCCCTCTGCGGCTCCTCGCCCGACTTCCTCCTGACTTTTCCCAGACCGGAGCCCATTTCAAAACACGCTCGGCCGAGAGCAGAAAAAAAGAAGAAGACAGATAAATGAAATAAATATAAACATTCTTAGATGATGACAGGCATGCAAATTAAAGAGGGGAGATGCCACTTCAGCTATTTGCCAAAAGGAGATGGGTTTGGAAGTGATTGAACACGCATTTGTGTTGTGTGTGTGTGTGTAAGACGTCTGTTCTGATCAAACACGCTGGTGTGTAATTGGCTCCCCGTTGTCGCTGTGACCCCTGGGGTTGGAATGTCTGTCATGGCAGAGGACAGGAGGAGGTCGCACTGATGATAATGTGCTCCAGACGACACGCACGCACACGCACACACTACCCATATTTTGTGTAAACGGCGCTCCAATGCTGTGAGATTACTCCGTGCGGTGTGTGTTGGTGTGTATGCACAGCCATGCCCGGCTTAGCCTTCTCCTGCTAAGTTGTCTTTAAAGAGAGCGAGGAGATGAAGCGTAAACACTGTGGAGCGACGAGAACAGGGCAGCCTATTACAGAGACAGACAGAGCCACACTGGTGAGGAATCGTTGGCGAGGAACGGCTCTGGGGGCAACGCATTTATTTTTTAACACTCATTAGGGATACGTGCCAATCTAGAGAAACTTGATTTGCTGATGCTGGTGTTCGTTTGATTGTTTTCCCCCCAATGGCTCCTTGGCTTCAGAAAAATTAAATGAAATATTTAAAAAGGAGATGAGCAGGGGAAAAAAGCTGCTCAGTTAGCTGAGGTCTCTCAGAGGCTGTGCGGCCACGTTTCACCTGTACAGATTAAAAAGAAGCAGGAGCTTTTATGCCGTCTTGAACCTTTTGAACATTCCAATTACCAGTGAGGGCTTAAGAACTCAGTGGTGTGTGTGCGCATAAGGACCACATGTACCCGAGAAGCCCGGTGGACCAGAGAACAGTCAGGGCTTTGTGAGAGAGGAGGAGGGCTTGAACTCTCCTCTCCTCTCTCTCTCTCTCTCTCTCACTATCTCTCTCTCTCTCCAATGACTGAGCTTTGGCGTGTAGGTGTGTGCTGTCCTATGTCCTAGAGGTGGGTGTATGTCTGTGTTTGCACGGAAGCAATTGAAAGATGTGCGTGTCTGTGTGTGGGGGTGTATGGAAAGAAAGCAAATAACAGACAGTGCAGAGATAATAGAAAGAACAAGTGAGACAGAGAGAGAGGGAGAGAGAGAGAGAATCCAAGACCAACCTCAGCCATGGACTCTAAGACTGAGCCCTTGTTTAAACTGCAACCCACGTGCACCTCTGGTATGCAGTGCCTGCTGTTGCCATGGAAAAGTGAGTGTGTGAGTAAGTGAGTGTGTGTATGTGTGTTTAGTGGGGCATTACTTTTTTCTAGCTATAGAGTGTAGAGGCGAGCAGGTTTTTGCTTCTAAACTGCTGATGTGAACAGAAACGGTCGCTTTCTGTGCAGGTCAACATCTACAGCACAGTGGAGCTGCTGGATGTGTTGTGCACGATCACGCACACGTTGGGCTGTAAATGTGTGTAAAATGTAATTACAGCTCACAATGTTACGGATATTTAGAGGAGGTTTTACTTATTATAGACTGAGGTTAGAATGTTTAGGGGGATATCAGGTGACGCTGAAAAGGTCATCCGGCTCCGTCGCAAGATAACAGAAGATAATAGAGCCTTAAATACGCCGGCTGCTCTCGTTTGTTCAGCTCGTGCTTCTGCTGTTTTTGTGTATGACTCCTGATAATGATGTTCTGTCGTACCACGAGCAGTTCTGTTTCCCTTGATGAAGTGTTTTGAATATCGCCCCGACTGCAATAAGCTCCCGCCTCTTTGAGATAACTATCTCAGTGTGGCCGTCTTCTTTCACCATTTGTCCTTTGCAATGTTTAAACTCAGAGGCTGACAGATGTTTAAACGTGTTAAGGCAAAATTGCGCTGCGCAACCCCAGTCTGTCATTCATAAACGCCTGTTAGCAGGCTTTTTTTAGCCTTTTCCCCTGAAAGGTCTGTCACTACAGTATTTTTTGATTTGCACAGCAAATTAGAGCGGCATGAAATGCGAGCTACCGAACAATTGGTACACATGAAGAATGATCGGTATAACTGATATTTAAGCCCACGGATGAGATCGGTCATTAAATTTAAATAGAAACGTCTGATCTGATCTCTAATGAATTCTAATGGAGTTTCACCTCTTCCATTCACTCACACACACACACACACACACACACACACACACCTTGTGCAGCAGGACTGACATAGACACAGAGCGACAGAAACACAGATAAAGTGTGTCTCTTAAATATGCAGTAGCTCATTAACATGTTGCCTTTCATTTAATTGGTACACCCATTACAACAACATGTGGGTAATGTGACAGTGGTGCCCTAATTAATATCAGATCTCCTGGTATCGTCGTGCATATTTAGCATGCAGCTGAATAGCAGGGCAGCATGACTGGACCATTTTTTAAAACCGTGATTACTGCAACACATTTGAACTGCAATTATTTGGACTGTCCTTTCAGGATGGTTCCCGAACTTTGATAAAGAAAGTGATCTCAGTTTGGTGCGCGTGATCGTCGTTTCAGACATGTCACCAAGATGATGCAAGATGTAAACACTGTAACAGAGATAAGAAGGATCCGACGGCTGTCTAATGTAAAACAAACTTCACTGCAGTGAATTTGGCTCGTACACTAGACTGTTTTTTTGTGGTTGTACATGTCACATCTCCAATCTTTCCAGGCAGCATCACGACATCCTCATAAACCCCCATGAGGCAGCTGTAGGATTACTACTATTACCCCAGCATGCCACAGGCAATACCGTAATTTGCAGTGCTTCTCACTCTATTATATATTCAAAATACATTTTGCAGCTCGATTAAAATTTCATAATCACATGTGGCCAAATTGCAATTTCGATTTGAATAAAATTAATTGTGCAGCTCTCTTAGTTAGTGTGACTTTTTAGAAAATAAATTACCCTCAGTGACGGTGTGTTGATGTGGGAAGACAACATTAATCATATTTTCAGCCTGATTTGCAGTCAGACGCTAAGCTCGCTGTCAATGTCACTACTTCAAAATAAAGGTCTTCCAGTGGTTTGCTGTTGATCAGCATTTAATGTGAAGCAACGGCAGAAGCTCTTTGATTTGCTGTAGCTTCGCAAACACAACAATTACTGCTCAAAGGGCAAAACTAGAGCAGACCGAAAAACTGTGTTAGTTAAAAGCAATGCGAAGTGACTCTTACTTTACACCGGAAGTACAGGATGCTGATTATAGTAATACTTTAAAATTCAACACACACATTGACCCACTTTTTGATAACAACACATCTTGGTTAACGGCCAACAGGCCACTGTTTTACAATAAAGAGAAGGTAAAAACGGTCTCTTTGAATGAGCGTGAGATTATGTCTAAATATTGCAAATCAATAATGGGAGTAAGTAGCGCGGTATTCACTCAATTTAAATCTGAATGAAACAATCATGGTGGATCACTGAAAAACAGATCTGCCTCTATTACCTGAAGTCACAATTTTTGAAACACACAATAGCAATTTTGGTAACTTGTTGTACTCACAAGACTGAAGCGGCCAGTGCAACAACAACTAAAACTTTTAATTCTTTGCAAAGTTTAATGAAGAAAAACATGGATCCACAGACCTGACAGTGGTCTAAACCCTGAGCCAGCACACTCTCAGCCAGCACACTCATTAGCCCACATCCTCTATAATAGACACTAATTAGTCTATAGTAAAAAGTGCCCTCCCTACTCATTAGGCCTATAATCACCTTCAACAGTGGTGAGAAACTCTCAGTGGCAACAGTCCTAATATAAGTGTGTGTGTGTGTGTGAGTGTGTTGTGTGTAGGAGTGAGGATTTGTGTGTATGTGTGAATCTTCCGTTGGCAGCTGAGATGAACTGGGCTAATGTCTCCACGGGAGCCATACTGAATACTCACAAAGTGGATTTTCTCGTTTCTACTCCAGCTACAGTAAGCTTAAGTGGCATTAAGTAATAAGACGTAGCCCTGTAAACTATTGAGGAAATTAAGATGTTAATCTCTGTGTGATAATCTATGTAATGAATAGTATCTCTATCAGTGAGCCAAGACTTTCTAATTCACTTTTTTTTCCTGTTAGCTGACATTTGGTTCATTATCTTTTTTTTTTTTAACAGCAACATTAACTCAGAGTTGAGTAACAATTAATGATTATTCTAGGGACACTGTCTGCATTTTAATGTAATATTTTCTTTACAGCGTAATAAAAAGGTTCACTGGCATGTTTAATGGTCTGTTTCTTTATATTGGAGAGTAACTACTGCACTGGCTTGCGGACACACAGGGTGCGATTCTATGTGATTTCAATTAATTCTGTGTCAAATTCAGACTTTCTAAAGCTGGAAAGTTTTCATGACCAAAAATGTTTCATGTTCCAGTTTTGATGTTTTTTCCTCAGTGAAATCGTTAGGTAGTAAATAATTGACTATGGAGGATTACTACGCAGTCTGTTTTTCAATTCGTCAACCAAAGAACTCATATTCCCTTTGACTGGTCCACTGAAAATAAAATAACATGACATCATCTTCATCTTCCCCCCATACTGTACATCTGTCATGCAAATAACTGCACGTTTGAAAAGGGCTCAGTTTAAGGTCATTATGTAATCTTTCTAAAGTCTTTTATCTTGTGACGGCCAAGATGCTTTTAGGTTCTAGTTGGCACTTTTACTGTCCAATGGGCCATTTAACATTTCTGAGAGCATGTACATCTGAGACATGGTTTGTTTCTGGGTTGAGAGCATCTCTCCCTCACTTCGTTAAAAGGCTTGTGTTCTGAAAACAATATCTGAACATGCATGAGCGTCAATGTAAAACCGATCTCCTATTGTCCTATGTGAACATTGGGCTGTAATAATTCTCTAGCAATGTATAAACTAGGAAAATTGCAGTTGACAAGGGTGGGTGTGGGCTGAGTATGATACCTTGGTGGTTAGGATCTTGAAGGTGCTCTGTTGGGGGACGATGGGTTGAAAGAGGTGGAGATGGAGGTTATAGTCGTTTCCTGATGCCAGTCGTATTGTAGCGGAGAGCTGGAGATGACAGACAATGGACAGTAAGAGTTACATCCCATGCTGTCGGTGCATTCCAAACTGGACTTATATTCTATGAATATAGTTATTATATGGTAAATGGTCTTTAAAAACGAGGAGGAGGAAGAAGGCAGCTGAAGGTGTCAGAATGTCTCTGTGAATAATCATCAGACGAGGAGCTGTGCAGCACTGTCCCCTTTAGTCAGAGAGACCGCTGATGGGAGATGGGACAGACAGCTTCTAACGGCCTGTCACTCCGTAGGACTGAGTGTGTTGTGTGGTGGCTGAGTGGGTTCTAAGTGACGTGGACTCAGCTGTGGCCCAGTTCCTCTCACTTCTTACACTGTGCACGGGTCAAAAGCTGCCCTCACACAGAAAATTGTAAAAAAAAAATTGACAAGTGACTTTCTACTTCTGACCTAACTGATTTTGTAAAAGAAAAAAGACAAAAAAAGGGAAAGAAATAGGACGTCAATCACTGGGAATAAATGAATAGAAAGTTGTAGTGGCTACAGTAGCTTCTGAGTATTTCCATAAAAGTTCCAAAAGCCTACATATTAGTTTCCAATTTAATTAATGTAAACTTTATAGGTATACATCTGCTGCACACTCAGGCACAAGGGAAATAACTGGAATCACTGCCTTTCATCTTTACTTTGTGTTGCACGCATTCATCTAATAAAAAAAGTATATGAATTTATTTGTGTGTCACCCCACAATGCGAGAACATTGAGTGATTGTGTGATTCTGAGTGAACCATTTCTTTTGAAACGGGGTAAACCCAGTTTGTTATTCTATTAAGAAAGACATAGTGGCTCCCCGGGGTGCCCTCCAGTTACCCCTCAGAGAGATGGAAGGAACGAAAAAGAAAAAAAAAATGAGAAAGACTCTCATCCCTGGAGGGCTCTGAAGCTGATCTTAGATCAGTTATCCTTTCTATCTACAGACAATTAGGAGGATGGAGAATCTAGGGAGGGCAATTTGCTCTCAGATCTGTACTTTGGAGGCAATGTTAACAAGGCACCACTTGAGGCATAGTTAGGTCCTGGGGGAGGGAGTATGCGTTGGTGTGTGTACGTATGTGCGACCCATCTAATGGGTCCCCCTGAGGAAAACACCCATGAGCTATCCCATCTTTCTTCAAACTCAAACACAGAAAAAAACTCACTTTTTTTTCTCCATCAGTGTGTATGTGTGTGTGCGCGTGTTTTTACTTTTACCTCTCTTTCCCTGAAGTTGACACAGACACCATCCTTGGGTACGTTTTTTGCCATGACTGTGACAATGACTTGAGATTCTGTTTGGTACCAGTCATGTCTGTAAGAAAGATACACAATAAATGAGGCAATCTGAATAAGAACGCCATATGAGGGGTCATTAAATTTTTATTTTGCTAATTATCATCTGTAGACTTTGACCACAGAGACCAAAATGATACCATGGATCATTTACAGCCTACAGTATTCCTCTTACTTACTTGGTTGTACTTTTTTGAGACATGAACATTTAATCAGTTTGGTCGGAACTTCATTTGATTAATAAAAATTAATATTTAAAATTGCAATAAATGAGGTGCACAGAACATGTTTGCAGTGGCACGAGACCGCCATGTACGAAAAAGAGAGAGAGAGAGAGAGAGCGACAGAGACAAAGACAGGCACAAAGAGAATATTGAGTTGGCATTCTAAAATGAATCTGAAACCTTTCCAAAGCAATTATACATAAAACACATTTCCTAGTGATTGTATTGAATGCAATGACGCTTATGCACTTACTTCACAGGTGGAGCTGTTGGTGACTGCTGGATCATTCAGCCCCAGAGACAAAACAATTAAAGAGATGTGGTGAGAAAACAGCAGACACACAAAGAGGAAAACAAAACAAAAGAAAGCTTAGTCAGGGCTCCTCGTCTGAAGCAGTAGCCAACAGAAACCTGATGATCTCTAGCTGAAAACAACAATGCCCCCAGGTGGCCTGGCAGAGAAACTCACCCCACTGACACTGCCGTTCTGTGTCTGCTCTGGAGAGGGAGAGTGAGTGAGGGAGAATGAGTTTGAGAGAGAGAGAGAGAGAGAGCGAGAGAGAGAGAGAGAGAAGAAATATTTGGGTGGGGCAGGTGGAGATGTTTAAATGCTTTTGTTAAACAGGTTACACCGTACTCTCCTTCAGAATATGATCATACAACTATAAGTTTGAAACAATATCTTCGGAGTGTGCAGGGACAAACACAATCACACACACGTTTCTCTCATGGGGTTTGCCGCCAACGTGTTTACTGGTCCATCCACGCCCATTAAAAGCCCTGTGAGCCCGAGCAAGCCTGATCACCATTTACCAGCGTGCTATCATACATTATTTACTGACTTCATTAGAGATAGCGTTAGAGACGAGATGATAGGAGGCGTGTTAATGTTGTCTTAATGAGGTCGTGTTTGAAATGGTAGGCAGGGGGGCTCTTAGGGGAAAAGGGTTGTGTGTCTGTGTTTGTGTATTTCCATGTGAGTGTGGGCACCAGAAGTGGTGGGAATAACCAGGTGCTGTGTATGGTGGTAAACAAACAGGCACCAGAAGAGAAAGGACCACTCCTGGTGTGCGTCTGTGTGCAAGCACAAGCAGGGTAAAAGTCTGGGGTAGTGATGTGTATGTACACAATCAGTGTGCCGGAGTATGAAGGGGTTTGGTCTCATCGGGGGCTTTCAACATCAGTAACGTTATCTTGAATGAATCATTCTGCTCCTGGGAATACATGTGCATGCGGGTGTGAAGTGTGTTTGTCAAAACTCATACGCTTGTTTACTTGAGATGATCCAGAGGGCCCAGATATCGCCAGCAAGCAGACACACACCATCCAGACATTGCATGCATCTTTTATTGGACCAAACAGCTCTGGCAAACACACAGGCTGCCAGTTCACAGATGCATAGATGTGTGTGTGTGTGTGGTGTGTAGTTGGGTTAGTGACATTGGGTTGATTATGTTTGTAACATTTAGTTCATTTGGTTTATTATCTGATTGAGGAAATTAAAAACGTACGCAGAAATTAGAATTTGATTGTGAATGGATTTTGAAGTCTCATCAACTGTGGACAAACTGTTCACAGTCAATAGTGTTTCTAAATATTCATTAGCTTCAACGATAAAAATAATACATGACTCTGGATCTTTCTGTCAGAACTAAAAATATTTCTAATTGATGCCATTTCATTCCATTACAATCACCTCATTCAGGTTACAGCTTCCCACTGACAACCTGTGTTGAGTTGCTTGTAGTCACATAACCTAAATTAGACTTATAAAAGAACAAGTGAACAAACTGATATCTGTAAACCTTTAGACTGGTCGAATGGCAGGCACACAGTGCACCATTTTACATTGATCATATCCTGGATTTACAGTTACTGATTGCTTTCAGGACTGGGCTGAATTCCGGCTTGATAAGCTCATTTCTTCCAAGAATCTAGAGGTCCACGTTCGTCTCTACCCTTTCCCCACAGACCAACACGTAAGCGGTCCTTGCAGCCATGTGTGTCCATCAGACGAGTGCACAAATGGGGCATATTAAGTCATAGTCTAATTGTAGAAATGTAGGAGTAAGGCGCAGCAAAACACTCCCACATGCTCACTTACTCAGACTACCTCACACTGAATTTGGAAAATCTTTAAACTTCATTGGATGGTATGTTTTCCTATCAATTGCAACTTTGAAAATTAGGGAATAATTTACCTATTCATCTATTTACAGATAAAAAATACACCTACACCAATTTTAGATATGAAATAATAATATATATCTTCTGTATTTCTATCATAAAAAAATAAAATACCCCTTCGGTTGAAATGTATTTCATCCACATATTTCTAATGTACTTTATTGGACAAGACTGGAGGCCGCATCGTGACAGATAAATGGCTTGTACAGTGTGACATTCTAATAAAATAGCAGTGTTTGCATGGCCTTACACTGACAAAACAGACATTTCAGTAAGCTACTTACCATCCATCATTTCTTGACAACGCTTGATCCAGATCTCGAAAGATTTGTCAGAAACTGTGGAAATCAAAACACACACCCATGAATGTTCCTGTTTTTTTTTCTTACACACTAGTACACTAAAAACATGACCTCCTCACACAGTGAATCTAGTCATTTCTAAATTTTAGGGCATCAGTGAGATGTCTTTGGTCAGCGAAGTGCTGAAGTGCTTTGACTGGGTGCTTGGCAAGGCTGAAGGAATTTATTTAAAAGTAAGTTACTTAATGTCAGAGCCAGTAAAAACTAATTTATCCTGGATTAATTTAAGAGTTACAGAAAGATGTAGCTCATCAGCTGTTTCTAATAGTAAGAAAAGGTTACAAAGCAATACAAAGCAAAACACAAACATGGAGAGTGAAAACAAACTGTACACGCCACTGCAATATACATTTGTAGCACCTGTCCAGGTTAAATAAGGTTCTGGTGAAATCTTTGGCCGTTAAAGTGTAAAATCTGAAGCCAAGTCACGTATTGTATCCATCCAACCGACATGCAGGCACGTCTTTCTCAAAAGCATATTGAGTTAAATGCAAATGGATTTTACATGCCCAAGCGAGTCAAGAGGCATGCCTGCTCTGATTATGCATTTAAAAATGCAGCCTAACTCTTACTGCTATGAAGACACAGTGACTGACTTTTTAATCATCTTTGTTATAACACAGAATATTAATGACAGAACAAAACAACTGCTCTGCATAGTTTACTATAACCAGAAAAAAAAGTATCATACTGATTTGCAGTAATATGGAATGCATAAGAATGATACTACCTATCAGGTCAGAACATTATCAATAACTACAGTGTTATATTTAGAAGCCTCTGGTGATTCTTGTCCTTAAATGATGGGCACAAGAACTCCATATTCTATGAGAACAAATTAGACACTCCTATAAACAGTAAACTGTAAGAGAATGATGATGAAATGTTTTATCCCAGGCCAGTAAAGGCTCGCTCACCGTCCAGCTGGTGTCCCTGAGTGAAGGCTGCATGTGCTGACTCATAGTGGTTAAGGTGGTATTCTGCTATTCTGCAGAGGGGGAAGAGAAACATGTCCAACATCATTAGCATTTCTACGTGGATCAAAATGTAGTTTTCAGTCTGAAAAAAATGCAATTTTTCTTCATACTAGTAACTAGTACTAGTAATTTCTTTGTATCCTTAGTTTAGCATGTGTATACTACACTAATCCACCTCATTCTCAAGGCAAGACACAGTACAAACCCTGTTCGCATAAAGGCAAGAGGAAGGCTGGGGTTTAGCAGCTGTGCTTTCTTAGCATCATCTGCAGCACCTGAGAGGAGAGAAAGACAAAGTCATCATCCTATACACATTCATCCAGGCTGCACAACTCAACTAATAACTTTTTTTTTTTTTTAACAGAATGATTGCTAAATAAAATCTCAGGTAAATCAAGTGTTTATATTTGAGGTCCCGACTAACAGATTTACATGGTATACTGCATATTTCTATTTCTATTCTTGACTGTAAGAAGGCCTCTACATCCCACAAGCAAAAAGCATGATACTTACAAATGATCTAATTCTTGTACAAAACTGTTTGACTGTATGTATTCAGACTTACAGCTGTAGTTCTTGAGAAGTATATGGGCGTAGGCACGCTGACAATACCACTGTGCATTGTCGGAGTCTCCTTGCAAGGCATCATTAAGTGCCTGGAAAGACAGACACTCTTATAATACACAGTACTGTTTTGATCCAGGAGGAGTTGTTGTGTTGTACTGAAACAATAATAGAAGCCCAACTCTTAAAGCAGGTCCTTCTGATATGCTGGGGAACAATATCAAACATAAAGAAGAACTTGGTGGACACATTAAAGCGGCGTTTTTTGCTGTTATAGCAAAAGGTTAAAAACTTTATGGCTACACGTTTAAAAAGGAGACCTACACCAGTATTCCTGTGGGTGAGGTCTAAGTAAATATTTCGACTCAAAAACAAAACACTGTGCTTTCATTTTTAGTTCCCTTTCCTATTTTCATAGTTGTGTTAGTGTTGGTCAAATGTAACTATTACGGTATGGTTGTCCCTTTCGTTTCCATCTCTGAGAGCCAACAGCAATTGTTTTCAAAGAACTGGTGTGTATTGGAAATGACATTTGCAAAACAAGTAGTGGGTTGGATCTGAATAGGAATTATTTCCTATGATTATGAAATAGATAATAACCTAAAGGATGACAAAAAGGGCAGTTTTCCTTTCCAGCACCTATACAAGTCACAAAATGTTTTACACAGTTGTTAGACATACATACTGCTTTCCATAACTAATTAATTAGATCTCTGCAATGAGGTTTCATATTGTTGTGCATGTTGAACAAATGATGAATGGAGATGATGTTTAATGTTTACGAGTCAAGAATTTTTAGATCGATCATAGCATTCGTATACAAATGACTAAATACTGGATACAAAACACTACGTACACACAAAGAACACCTTCAGCTTCACTCTGGTCCAACCCTGTACAGTACAACACAACTGCTGCAACTCCATTACCATTTTATTCATCTTTACCGCTTCGTATTTATCTCTTATTTCATTGTATATCAACTTCTATATGTGGCTTTTGATACTGTTTGTCACTACATGAATGTGCTTTATTCTATCATTTATTTCTATTAATATGACAGGAGAGACAGACAGGAAGGTCAGAGAGGAGATTGCGTGCCATGTGGTATCTATTTATCATCCACCCATCTCTCTAAGTGTGAATATTGTCCATGGAGCTAAACTCAGGAAATTAGTGTAAAGGTGACATTTATTTGAAAATGACACTCTCTCACCACAACTTTTTCCGCCCTCCCAATGTTGTGGTATTATCGTAGTAAAGCGCAGAACAAATTAGTACTCCACCCTGCTGATGCGCTGCCCGTTTTGCAGCCTTCCTATCAAGATGTATTAGCTAAACTTGGCTAGCTAGCAACATCTTCTAGATCAGCGCTAACAGCAACAAAGCTAATCTCACGATAAGCGCTTTCTTAATTCGTGAGTTGCATGTGTTTAATCCATATGAAAGTGTGAAGGAGCTAAGAGATAACATGCTAAGTCATTAGCTAACGCAGAACACGCTGATGTTTACCTCCAGACCTCTCTGTGGGTCATCGTCAATGGAGCTATCGGGGAAAGTGCTAAAACCAAAAGAGAAACAGTCACCGTTAACCAGCCGAACTCAAACAAACAAAATATATCAGAGCATTCATGCATTTTAATCCACTTGCCGTTCGGTTGCCATGGGTTTGTTGTGGATATTACGTGAGGTTGGAGGAAGGCAAGAAAGTTCTAGATGAGGAAACTGAAGGAAACGAGATAGCAGCAGAGCTCGCTGCTAACCAAGGCAACACACACGAAGTGCTACTGCGACACCTACAGGCCTGGAAGACTCATGACATCTTAGGCGTTTGGCCCTTTCATCCTGTTCAAAACTATGGAAATAGCAAGTCCGTCTCGGAATATAGAAATTCAAACAGTGTAAATACATGTATTGGAACGGTTTGCCCTTCCATATCTTAAAGTACGTGTTCATACGTCGAAAAACGTGCGTGTGGACACCTATTGCTCGATTACATCACTTGAGTGTTACTCTTAAGGTAGCAACCAATGAGTCCATCTTCATCAAGTTTGATTAAAATCATTCGTTTAATGCCAAATTTTCCCAAGATTGCAAATTTACCAGAATTTCTTCTGGGCAAATCTGTACAACTTGATATCTAACACCTCAACACGATTATGACGGATTTTTTAAAACCACAAGAAGCATGAATGACAAACAATTTTTTTCATTCACAACATGATATTTATTATATAGATATATAATAGACAATTATCTTTCTTAATATCTCTGGCCTACACAGAGAACACACAAAGAGCAAAGAAACAGAAACTCTTCCTCTGCTGCAAACTCACACATACATGACAGTAAAAATTACAGTAACAAGGACCCCCGCAATACCACAAATAAAGGCATTCCTAATAAATTGTTTCTTTGCATAGGGTCCATTGGGGAAAGGCATCATTTTAAACAAATTTTAACCAACACTAGCAAGCAAGCCTAAATCGGAAACTGTTTTCACTATTATCTGAAATTGGTTGTTGGCTTTGTGAGGCTTCACAAAGTACTGAAAACACTGCTCTAAGCGTTATTTCTTTAGGGCCAGCTGTTTTACACTTTGCATAGACTAGAGTACAAAGGAAAGTATGAAATCTGTACAGCAAAACAAGGTTTTATAAACCTGAGAGAGAAAATGGCAACAAGGCACAATGTCAAGCATGTTCACAAACATACAGCATATATTTCACAATGCATAAAGATTCAACTCTGTAGGGGTCCACAAAGGCACAAATAAGCATAACAGAACGGAATGTGCATTTTTCAGACAGGCTACAAGAGGCAGTTGAACTGTTGCAAAGTTGATTGTCAACTCAAGATGAATCTCAGTTCATAAGATACATTAGTTATTATATAAACAGCAGCAGTGTCCAATTACTACTCTAGAAATGACAGTGATCCCTTATTTTCAATAATTCATAATAGAAACATAAATCAATAATACAAAAACAAAATATGGAATGTTTTCCCTCAATAACCTAACAAATTCCAGGAAAAGTGGAAGCTAGGACAGGCACTTAAGAGAAGTAACATACAGCAGGGGTGTACATTAGTGCAAAAGCCATTTCCAGGCGGAGGAATGATTCAGCGTGTGACAGAAAAACACAAAAGAGTGGGAAAGAGGCGAGAGGAAGGACAGAGGAGGGAACAGTGTGAAGATCAGATAATGAGCTCCGTGACACTGGAGCTGAAGTGCAAGCAGAAGATGTCTCTGCAGAAGATGTAACTGAGGGAAGGCCATAGTTTCCAGTGCATGTCTGTTTTTGGTGTGATCAGTTACAGAAAATGACAGATGACTGCGAAAACGGACGAAAGCTTTGAGAGCTTCCGTTTGTTAGGAAGGTAAACCTCTAAATGCAGTAAGATTTTGGTTCCTGATAATTTTAGGTTATCTAGAATTATGCAGGTTGGCATTACCAATTCACATCAAAGATACAAAAATAATTATAGATCATTATCACTCTAAGACACTTTAGAATATGATCCTTGGTCTACAATGACCGACACAAAGGGGTGTGTTTCTGGACTGTGGAGTGCGCGTCTATGTGTGTGGGGTTTTGGAGGTGTACGGCTATCTGTTTTAAGGATCAGAGCGAGCAAAGGGCACCAGCCGTGGAGTCTCCTCTCGCGTAGTGGTTTGTCCTGAGTGTGGTTTTCTTGTGTTGAGACGTGCATTAGCTGTTGTCTGTCCACCTTTGCTATCCACAGGCACCTCTACTGCAGCCTGTTGCTCACACAGACTCCCCAGCAGCTGAGCCGTTTTGAAGACTGAGGCACAACCAGCAGGCTGTAGGGACTGGACCTTCTGCAGGTTCTGGAGGGTTCGCAGCATTTCAGCTGACACAATAGGTAAGTGTTGCTCCTGGATTAAGCTGGTCCCTGCAGGCCGAAGCACCATTTCACGCTGATTTGAGGGTCGGGGAGCCGGCCTGGCCCGCTGGGTAGCTGGGGCTCGGTTAGAGCTACCTGAAGTCTTCTTTGGTGGTATGTTGGACTCGTCTTCATCCACTGAGTGCTCACTAGAAGATAATGCACCATCATCAAGGTCATCACTCACATCATCATTGCCACTATGGTCATCATGATCATCATCATCATCATCATCTTCCTCGTTGGTGCCATCTCCATCTGTGATATAGATCATGTCTTTGGGCAGTGAGGTGAACTGGTAGACGAGACGCTGGCCCTCCACTTTATTCAGTATTCCTCTCTGGTAGTAGTACCTATGCAAACAAAAAGATGGAGCATTAACCAAGACAAATTAAGCATCTACAAACACATATGGTGAAGATTTAGCCATTGTGGGGCATATTTACCTAACCAACCAAAGACCTTGGATTTTCTGTAACCACAACTATACAATTTTGAGTGGTATTCACTGTCAATACAGCTGCACTTCAGGTAATTTGAATGAAGTACCGCTGATTCATATCAGCTTTTGCTCCACAGTTTCAAGCAGAACGGCATAGATTTTCTGTCTGACTATCTGATGAAATGTGAGTTACATATTTGTCCAGTCTGGACAGGTCGACGAAAAAATGTACAAATGCTTCCACGTAACACAGGCTTGCTTTGAACAACACTGAAATACTGCGTCCAAACTAACATAATATTGCTTCTATCGTGTCTTCACTGTGATCCATCACGATACAAATCATCAGTTATCTGATCTGATCTTCCACTCTCTCTCTTCATGAACAACCTGTTTTTAAAGGGCACTACAAAGTTTCTAGCTGCTTCTCTCCGATGCTGAAGAACAGGAGCACATTCCTCCCCCGCAGCAATGATGAATCAGTTCTGTATATTTGAATGAACTTTCATTCAGTCCTCTCAGATTTTGTGCTACGCATGAGGAATGCTCCAGATTGATAATGCATCTACCCAAAGACACAGTTCAGAACTGAGACACCTTTCTTTCATTTGGCAGCCACAAATCCTTCAGTGCAGCCCCTTAGTGAACATGAAGGCACGCCATTTCAAAAATCTTAAATGGGCGTACAAACTTAGGTAAAAAGGGCCCCCACAGCCTTGCCATGTGATTTATTTCCGTATTGAACATGTTATGATTCGGAGTAGTTTATCCTCTATTTCAGAAGTGTACCTGAGTGCTCTTCCCATCGTCTCATAATTCATATCTGGCTTGTTTTTGTGTTTGCCCCAGAGTCGTGCCACTGCCTTTGAGTTGACCAACTTGAAGATCCCTGCATGGGGATTGGTCCATTTGATATAGCGAGGGCAGACCTGTCGGTCCTGCAGCAACTCCATCAGGAACTGCCACAGATACAGCGTGCTTCCTGAAGTATGAACACAAATGGGCCAGATTAAATTGTGTTGAAAGACCTTGAGGTATCTGTGGAAATTAATTTAGTGTACTTTCAGCATGAGTGTACCTTTTTTGTATCTGGCCTTCTTGATTTGTATGTTTGGAGTGGGAGACTCTTCCCTCCGATGTCGGGGTTGTTTACCTGTGTAAAGTCA
Source organism: Brotula barbata (assembly GCA_900303265.1). Taxonomy (NCBI): domain Eukaryota; kingdom Metazoa; phylum Chordata; class Actinopteri; order Ophidiiformes; family Ophidiidae; genus Brotula; species Brotula barbata. Next base: position 11,451 of record OMNV01009286.1, on the reverse strand, counting down.
GAACAAAAGCACATCGTTAGCAAACATACACACTTGTCAAGATATCGATCAAAGAGAATGTGACTGACTTCTCTTTTTGGATTGTGGCTGCGCTGCGGGTTTCCGTGTGTGCAATGTGTGCCACTGTGGTTGGTCAATAGCTCCCACAATCCCCTCTGCTGACACAGTCACCTGGGTAATAGGAGTACTGATGATATCACCCAGTGATGGTAGGAAGGTCTGGGCTGCAGCGGGCATAAAGATATTATGAATATCAGGCCTGAACATAACATATCACAGTCAAAGATCAACATGTGCAAAATAAAAAAGCACAGACGGCCATGATTGAATTGTCACTATGCTAGCACCTGGGCAGGGTTGGCGATAATAAATGTTTATATTTATGGTCTTTCCCTGTCTAACCAGGCAATTTTACTCAGAAAAGCACAATTTCATGTTCTCATTTGATGGTCAGAGCCAGAAAATGCATAGCTGGCTAATGACACAGATTGATACAAGCTACATTTGAGTTGTGTTTTATCAGCTGTTAATTCACGTTCAGTCATTATAATTAAGAATTCATTCATCACATGTTATTGCATTACAGTCAGCTACATAGGAGCCAATTTTTACCTGCTTATTTGAGTTGTTAAGGGCACGGGGTGATTTTACTCATTGTGAGAGCAGTGCTCACTTTCATACCGTGGTGTGTGTTTGCATGAATGTTAGGGCTTACAGTAGTGTTGTTCCAGGGAGAGAGTGTCTGCGCAGTCCATATTGAGAAGCGAGTCAGCAGCAACAAGTGTTTCCATGGTCTCTTCCTCTCCACTTTCACATGGCTCCACTGCAGGCCACAGAGAAAGAGGAAATTAGTAAAAGCTACTGTTGTTGTTCACTGAGGATGAAGTTTGATTACTGATGAGGATGTAACAGCACCCATTAGTTTGGGGTACTTGGTTTTAAACTACACTGAGGAGAAACATCCAGGTAGTATTATCAAAGGGGTTTTTGGGGGGCACAGTGGAACGAAGGAACTTTTTGTTTGTCACCAAACGTCAGTAGGTAGAGACAGAAAGAACGCTGGCAACGTTGTTAACTGCCCAAAACTATGGACACACATGCATTTCGCACAGACGGCAGCATAAACATCATCACATTCCTGTCCTCAGGCGCAAAATCTCATCAAGAGGGAGGTCAGAGCGCATCTGTTTGAAGAGAGCCCTGAACCAGAAAACATCTGCTAGCAAACAGTTGGTTGTCCTCAGCTGAAACCTTTCCTGCTGTTGAGATAAGCTAACGTTTCACCCCCGACCCGTCAAAATAGTAAATAAAACATGCTATTTAAAGAAAAAAAACACGTAGTTATGGTGACGGTCTTTGTCCTTTTACAGCAGTTGCCGCTAGCTAAGTGAGCCGAACAACGCCACTCACAGCTTCACCTCCTCCATCTATGACCAGAGACATGACGGAAAAACAAGCCCGAACTCTGTTAAAACTTACTTTTAATTCCCTGCATCGGTGGGGAACAAACCACACCACATGCGTAGTAGATTAATTTGCGCGCATCTACATCCTACTACGATTCAGTCTCTGGTTTTTCCTACACACAAGCCAGGAATGTTTTGTTTCACTTCCTGAATTTTTGTAGAGGGTGGTCCTCCACGCGCTACGGTTACTACGGCGCATGCGCAGTAATCACACGCGGTATAATGGCTTTTCTTAAACAAACTGTTGATGAAAGTATTGAACATGACGGTCATTTACTACGTCATACTTAACACGCCATAAAACACCCATAGAGATAACGCTTTCGAACGTGGTGACTTTGTGACGATTGCTTTATGATGCAAAACACACGCACAAAATGTGAACAAAACCACAAAATAAAATAACTGCAAACATATCTATCTGAGCATATTCGCATACTCACGTTTAGCATGTTTAGTTTGGAATTATGTTATTATAATGCTTAAATTTGAACAAACTGTGCTGAAACTCCTCAAATGTAAATTTGTGCGCCAATTTTCTATGCTGATAAATGTTAGCATAAGGTTTTATTAGGACCTCATTTAGAGATTAGGACCTATCAATCTGGATTTGGAGCGGACACAAGTTACAATTTTGATTATAAACTAATTAAGGCAATAAATCTATTTTACAGAAGTCATTTATACATTGTAGTGCAACTGAAATCATCATAAATTGAAGTATGCTTATTCAGACGTAGATTATTTAATTGTAAATTGATTAGCCTGGGCATATTAGCATGATAATTTAATGATGTTTTTAATATTTGATGGCACCGAACAATTCCTGGAGTTAGAACTACAAGTGGGATAAGAAAATGTGTTGTTCTGTGCATGTCCTTGAGGGAATTCACGATTTCCAGCACTCAAGTAAATGTTGTAAATTAACATGCTAACATAAGCATTAAGTGTAAATCTAAGCCAAGTGTTTTACCTTCTTTCAATAATGTTAGCATGCTACCACAATAATGATGATTATATAATATCTAGCATTTTATTCGGGAAACATTATTGTGCATGATAGATGATTACCATTTCATTACAAATTGCAATTCGCATTTATCCATTTATCCAAAGCAATGTAAATATGAATATGTATGGGTATGCTAACATTAGCATTTCTGGATTTTAACACATTTTGTGCTTTTGTCTTGGTGTTTTTCTGTATTTGGAGGATTTTTTAAATGTTTAATCTATGTTTCAGTTGATATTTTGTGTGTTCATTTATAATATTGGACCCGTGCTGCAAACCTAGCACGTAGCTTCAGTTAGCCATATGTCTGTTGAGTCAATGTTGAACTTGTGCCGTTAAGGTGAAGGCCAACCAGATGTTTTAGCTACAAATCTAAACAGTCTCCAGTACTGGGGCATCGTAGGCCACAGCACATCTGCTATTGACACCCACATTGAGATTCTTTGTAATTTGTAAGTGTACATATTCAGT
>OMNV01009285.1:0-19866 GCA_900303265.1 Brotula barbata | reverse complement strand
AGATAGACATCTAGTGAGGACTTTTTTGTCCAGAGGAGAGTAGTCCTGTAATAGGAAATCAAAAGTTATCAGATAGTGGTCTGATAAAATAGGATTTTGCGGAAGGACTATTAAATGCTCAATGTCTATGCCATAAACTAGAACGAGGTCGAGGGTGTGGTTGAAACAGTGAGTGGGTTTATTTACACTCTGAGAGAAGCCAACTGACTCTAATAATGAAATAAAAGCAGAGCTGGGGCTATGATTATCAGCATCCACATGAATATTAAAATCGCCTACTATAATCACTTTATCTGTGCTAAGGACTAAACTTGATAAGAACTCTGAGAATTCAGATATAAACTCAGAATAAGGGCCAGGAGGGCGGTACACTATAACAACTAGAATTGGCTGTAAAGTTTTCCAGGTCGGGTGAGAGAGACTAAGAATAAGGCTTTCGAAAGAATTATGATTCATTTTAGGTCTTGGTTCGATTAATAAGCTAGAGTTGAAGATGGCTCCGACTCCACCTCCTCGGCCGTTAAACTCCTCTTAACGATGAGGAGTCGTGGTCAGCACACACACACGCAAACACACAGCAGCACAGGAGTGATTAGCCAAACTAATTTGTTTGGGTAGAAATCCGGAGTACCCGGAGGAAACCAACGCAGACACGGGGAAAACATGCAAACCACGGCCACGTTTTTTTTCTTGCTGTGAGGCAACAGTGCTAACCACTAAGCCACTGTTCTGTCCAACCCTTGATTGGAAAGTGGCTGTTTCAATCCTGAACCCCAATTACTGTGTGATCACCACAACCCCTATGCTTCCTTCGGAAGAAAATGTCGATCGATCACAGCTGTAGATTATTCTTAGCTGGTCTTAAACCTATATGAAGTCATTGAACAAAACAATTCAAAGGCTCAGGACATTTATGTGATAGACTCGAGCCCAGTGAAGGGGTCTCTATAATTCCCTGTGCCCAAATCACACCGCTTATGAATAGATCCAATAAGTAATGAATCTTCCCTGTCTGAAAATAGCTGTTAATTCTCCCAATTTTTAAGCAAGATATTGCAGTGAACTCATAAATTATAAACCAGTTAGTCTACTCCCCTCACTATCTACAGTGATAGAGAAAGTGGTTGCAAACCAGCTATCAACTCTTTTAATGTTACACTAATGCTACAATGTCAAATAGACTCTTACAATTTATACATATCAATTTGGTTTAATTTGGTTAAACAACCTTCTCAATCCAAGCATTGACACTTTGGAACACCTTGCCAAGGAGTATCAGAGTGTGCAGTACTTTACTTAGGTTCAAATCTAATATTAAAAATGTCTGAAAGAAAACCGGTCATGTGGTCTTACTTACCTTACTTACCGAATAATGTGCATGTGTGGGTCTGTGTGTGTGTGGTTTCTTTTTTCTTCTTTCTCTTTTAAATTCCTTATTGAGGGTATAAATTGTAAATGAATGGAATAAACTGTAATATGTTCCATACAGTTGTTTTAAAACAGGGTACCTTTTTTACTCCGGTGCATTAATGTGACTGCCGCCTGGGGACCATGTTTCCATTAACTTGTAGTCAATACCATAACAAACATTTATTGTGCATTGTCCCTGTGCAAATAAACACACAAATAAAATAGACAAACATGTGGTTAGACACACCAACACAGTATGAGACTGGCAGTGCAATGTGTGCAAATGTGTCAGGATGACCTAAAATCTCTCAGTTTTATGTCTCAGTCAGAATCGTGCCTGTGCAGCAACAGCTGGTCTTTATTAACAGTACTTCAAAAACATACATATGTAAACATCCATAAACAGCAGAATTGCAATCATCAGTGTTAGTAAATTACCCGCAAAACATCTGTGGTAGAAATTTGCTCTGAATGCTAAGAATGCAAAAATCTTGGGAACATTTTTTGCCCTGTGCCTGGTCAGTACTTGGGCATAGTAGAGGTACTTATCTGTAACCTATCATTGTTTGATCACGAGACCTACAGCTGGCAGAGAATTAAACATTCAAAAGACAAATGCACAATCTCTATTCAAAGTAGATTTCACAGCAAATTATATATATGATGAAAATGCTACAGCAACTACCACTATTTCTGCTTCTTATTGCTTTATCAGTAGTAGTAGCAGTAGTTGAAGAAACAGAAACAGTTTATCTGCACACTTTTGCAGGTGAAGCACTTTATCAGACTGAAAACCAAATATTTTCCGCTACATAGTCCACACTTAACAGTTAAATGACAAATCTGGGGTGCCCTTGGTGGCTCACATGTTAGATTTCATGCCACATACTGCACCAGCACGGGTTCAATTCTGACCTCTGCCCTTTGCTGCATGTCATCCCCTCTTTCTGCCTGGTCCTCTCTTTGTACTCTACCTATCATAATAAAACTAAATCCCCCCAAAAATTATATACACAGCAAGAAAGAGTCATAGATGAGATCCGATATGATGCAGTTGTATTTGTGGTTGTTAGGATTGCATATTTCGCAGTGTCCACCCAAACTGTAATGGAGGTATTTATCAGGAAATGGTCTGAGTGCAGATGAAATGACACTGAGGAGTGTCACCTCTGTTTTCTCAGGTGGACTACAAAGCTGATGAATGGCTTATGAAGAACATGGATCCCCTTAATGACAACGTGGCCACGCTGCTGCACCAGTCCACTGACAAATTTGTGGCCGAGCTCTGGAAAGATGGTGAGTTCAGTCCCTCAAGATGATCCTAGAGATTTCACGAACTTAAAATTCAATGCATTGGAATTAAACTGCATTTATTCAGCATCAGTACAGCAGAATTTTACATATGGAGACATCCACAGCAGAAAGCAAAAAAAAAAAAAGAGGTCTCATCTTTCAGCAGGTATAATAGTGCTATGTAAAAATGCACACAAAAGACCTTAATTGTAACATGACTAGTGCTTCTGTACTATGGAATGAGTCTTGCCAGCCACAATTGTAAGTGAGCTAAAACCACACCTACAAGTAACTACTTGTATTTTCTCTTTGCAAGTCATTAAAAACTTCACGTTGTTATTGAAATTTTTTGCCTGTAGCTCATTGATAACGCCAAACGTTAAATCTTTTAATAACAGAGGTGCATTGCTAATGTGTGCATGGTTGAACTGACATTAACTCTTCAGTCCACTTTTCTTGTTTAACACAGATAACATCTGATCTGTGGTTGTGAATGTTTGTGTGTTTGTGGAAGCGTGATATTTGTGTGTGTGTGTGTGTGCGTTATTTCGGTCTTTCTCTATTCTCTCACCCTCCTGTCTTTCTGTGTCTGTGTCTCTTGCCGTAGACATTCAGACGTTTCAGAGAGCCTCTTTCTATGACAATGTCTCTGGGCTCCATGAAGCTCCAGGTGAATGATAGATGCACTTTATTTCCTTCTAATCACCCTCTGGCTGTCCTGGAGGGCTCATTGGTCCCCTGCCTGGTCATTGCCTTGCCACGCACCGCGCTGATGTTGCATGGCTGTGCTCCAGATGCATTTGAGTCTTGTGATAGCAAAAGTTTTCATTTTCCATCTATGCTGATAACTCACTGGCTGCTGTCCTCAGAAATCCCATTGCATTGTTTTGTTATTTTAAAGTGTTATGACCCAGTATGACCCCAGGAGTGGAGGGTCTGGATTTGAATAAAACAAGTAGCCAATATGCTGACCCTGACCTGTCTTTAGTCTTCTCCTAACATTGTCATCCAGTGGTTGGTTTCACAGAGCATCTTAACAGGATAATGTCTATGTAGTTAGCTGTGGACTGTGCTACAAAGGGATACGGCTATAAAATTCTCCAGGTTGTTTTTATCAGCCTTCATCTTATTGGCTATGTCATGATAAAGTGTGATTTTATAACATCAGTGAAATTTGATTGCCTGAGAGGGTTCTTATCTTACGCATATTCAAAAAAAAAAATTTAAATAAAGACACAAGATTCATTCAAATTCATATATTTCCACAGTTTTGTGTATTTTTTTTTATTTCAACAATTTTAAAGAAATATGTTTTGATTAAAACATCGGGTTTCCTCTCCTGTATCCTAGAATGAAGAAGAAGTCGAAACAAAGCCTCCAAAGCAGGAGGTTTGATCATGTATGATTAGGTAGAAATGAAGATGTCCAGGTACAAAGGGAAGGAGTTTTCAGTGTGGAACATCAGAGTGACCAAAACAACAAAAAACAACTTCTATTGAATTTTATTTTAATATTAAATGTATTAACTGAACAGTTGATTCCATCCTGTTTATTTGGGATTTCTGTAAGCTGCCACGAGAAATACCTGTTTCTGGTATGTGCAGTCTAACCAGCTGATCGTAGCTGGTCAAAACTGCTGTGACAGTTTTACACCGGCTTTGTCTGTTTTGTTGATGTTATGCACAAAAACAAGAGAAGTGAAAATCCTTTACCCATACACACACAGCTTATATTAGAAACCTGTGATGTTACATATCCACATTGAATCTTAGCATCAATAAAATCAAGTGTCACTTTGTTTGCCTTTCTTCTCTGTTTTCATAGAACCAGTCCATCAGCTCACATTGGTATAATTCACATATTTATGAATCAATCAAATATGTTACCACAAACCCCTCTGTTTAAACCCCATCATTTCTCTTTACTGCTTTTTTCCAACACTAGTTGACAGAATTGTGGGTCTGGACCAGGTTGCAGGAATGAACGAGACAGCCTTTGGAGCTGCCTATAAGACAAAGAAGGGCATGTTTCGCACAGTGGGCCAGCTGTACAAGGAACAGCTGTCTAAGCTGATGGCAACTCTGAGGAACACCAACCCCAACTTTGTCCGCTGCATAATCCCCAACCACGAGAAGAGGGTGAGCTGCAACAATCAGTGTATTTAAGATAGCAAATACATATTCTCTATTTACTGTATGTACATTTTCTAGTGCTATCACCATATGATTTTAAACCGACTGGTCCTCTCTAGACATTTCAGCGTTCACTGTTCATAACTTTAGATGGTCTTTGTGATTGTGAAGTGATGGTTAATACATTGTCTATCTGAAAAGTATGGTATGTTGAAACGGAGGACAAACATACTGCCATGACATAAATACCCCTTTATTAAATCAAATAATACAGAAAATTGTTGTTTTTCAAGTTCTATGAAAATTTGCAAAAATCCAGTCAGAAAACAGTTTCCATTCATAGACAGTTACTTTTCACTAGTTTAAATTGATTTTGTCCAGCTCTGTATTTCAATTAAGGATGATCCATCTTCTCCTTTTTCATCCTCTTTCTCTTCTGATTCATGTCCTTTCTCCTATTTCATCCATGTCTCCCTCTCCACCTAGGCTGGTAAACTGGACCCCCACCTGGTTCTGGACCAGCTGAGGTGTAATGGTGTTTTGGAGGGGATTCGTATCTGCAGACAGGGATTCCCTAACCGTATCGTGTTCCAGGAGTTCAGACAGAGGTAATGTTCTGCCTTATGGAAAAGTTTGGAAAATCTTACAATGTTACATAAAATCATACAGCAGGGGTCTCCTAGCCAGTCCCATGTGAGCCCCAATCCAGCAGGTCTCATATCCAGCCATAATCGTTTTAACTGGTATTCCAAGTTGCTCTAAGGAGTCTGGCAGAAGCATGACTGAATATGAATCCTGCTGGATTGGGAATTACATCAGACTGGGTAGAATACTCCTGTCTTACAGTGTTATGCTGTTTAAACAGGGTATCCTCATAATGCAACCCCCTCACCTTCTCTCTCTCTTTCTCGTGTTACTTTATGTACAGGTATGAAATCCTCACGCCTAACGCCATTCCCAAGGGCTTCATGGACGGCAAGCAGGCCTGTGAGAGAATGGTAAAGAGAGTTACTCCATTAGTCAGTGGACAGTAGTCTAATAAAATCATGAATTACCTGGTTTAAAAACCATTAAGTGCTGAATAATAAATACATTTCAAAATTCTTATTCAGTCCCTTCAAGAAGTTTTTCGTTCATTTTCACTTCCAGTCACAGTGAAGTCATTGTTTGGCTCTTCCTTTTTGGTAGATCCAAGCCTTGGAGCTGGACGGCAACCTGTTCCGTATCGGCCAGAGTAAGATCTTCTTCAGGGCTGGGGTCCTGGCCCACCTGGAAGAAGAGAGGGACCTAAAGATCACCGACATCATCATCTACTTCCAGGCTGTCTGTCGAGGATATCTGGCACGCAAGTGAGCTACTGATAGAGGAGAGAGAGAGAGAGTGTGTCTAATGTTGCTGGGGCTTTGATCTATGTGTTGATCACTGCTGTCAAATGTCTCGCTGCTCAGCCATCCTATTGCAGAGCTAACTATCTATGTCTAACGTTAGCACACAATTTGTAGCATGTCACAGGATTGTAATGAGGAGTGTGTCCCACTGAAGTCTCCATCATCCCAGTTACCATCGTCTTATTGTTTCAGGGCCTTTGCCAAGAAGCAACAGCAGCTCAGCGCTCTCAAGGTTCTCCAAAGAAACTGTGCTGCATACTTGAAGCTACGTCACTGGCAATGGTGGAGACTGTTCACTAAGGTTGGTGCATGTGTGTATTTTCAAGAATAATGTCAATCAATCAGAATTCCAAACAGTCACTGTCATGGAGTCAGTCATTTATTTACAAGAAGAATCATCCATTTTGTCCAATATGGAGATGGGAGTATGTTTGTCCTCTAAAGGCTCTCTCTTCTTCTGTTGTCCCCATAGGTGAAGCCTCTGCTGCAGGTGACCCGGCAGGAGGAGGAGATGCAGGCTAAAGACGAGGAGCTTGTTAAGGTGAAGGAGAAGCAGAGCAAAGTGGAGGGAGAACTGGTGGAGATGGAGAGAAAACACCAGCAGGTCAGTTATTGCAGTAATGACAACTTCCTCATTTTAGTTTCACTTTTAAGGTAGTTGAAGGTATCACTTGTATATTTGTACAATATCAGGGTTACTGCGCTTTATTGTAAGTATGTGTGTTTATTTAGTTAATGGAGGAGAAGAACATCCTCGCAGAGCAGCTGCAGGCAGAGACAGAACTATTCGCAGAAACAGAAGAGATGAGAGCCCGACTGGCCTCCAAAAAACAAGAGCTGGAGGAGATCCTCCATGACTTGGAGTCCAGGCTTGAGGAAGAGGAGGAGAGGACCCAGGGTCTGCAGAATGAAAAGAAGAAGATGCAGTCCCATGTCCAGGTTTGTCCTTAGAACACAGCTCCTAAGTTTCTAAGATACAAAATTGGTATTTCTGTTGACGATTGTTTAAATACTGTGTGTAGGACCTAGAAGAACAGTTGGATGAGGAAGAGGGGGCCAGGCAGAAGCTGCAGCTGGAGAAAGTGACAGCCGAAGCCAAATTGAAGAAATATGAGGAAGACATTTTGCTTCTAGAGGACCAAAACTCAAAGTTCCTCAAGGTGAGAGAGATAGAAGACTTAAAGTTCTAAACTGATGGGATGAGATCAATGCCTTGTATCGTAGTCCTGCCTCCTCATCTATCCTTAGGAGAAGAAGCTAATGGAGGATCGCATCAATGAGATGACCTCCTTGCTGGCTGAGGAGGAGGAGAAGGCCAAGAACCTGGGGAAAGTCAGGAATAAGCAGGAGATGATGATGGCTGACCTCGAAGGTAAATGAGTTAAGGCTAGAATTTCTCAGAGGTTGTGAAAAGTCTCCATCATATCCTTTCTCTCTCTACTCAGAGCGACTGAAGAAGGAGGAGAAGACCCGTCAGGAGTTAGAGAAGGCTAAGAGGAAGCTTGACGGCGAGACAACGGACCTCCAAGACCAAATAGGCGAGCTACAGGCCCAGATGGAAGAGCTGAAAGTTCAGATGGGAAAGAAGGAAGAGGAACAGCAGGCTCTGCAGGCTAGGTAGGAGATAATGGTATCATTAGTAAATTAGATGTGTTTATTTAAGTTTTGATTCAAAAGAGACTGTCAGTCCAAATCAAACAGGACTGAAATTACTTCACATACAAATGTCACGTAACTGTGTGAACTAAAGATAGATTTTCAAAGTTCCAGCCTTATGTCACAGGGGCTGATTCTGCTTCATATCCAGCAGTAATCTTCCCATCTTGCAACAATAACCTCTGAGCTGTTATTTATTATTTTTCTCTTTTTCTGACATTGTGCAGACTGCCTGGACATTCAAGACAAAATGACATTTATTCACTCAGACTTACTGCAGTGGAATATGTTTGCGTTGTGTTTTTGCACGTTCTCCTGTGTTTAAGAGTCCTGAACAGCCAGGGGCTCATCAGGATCTCACAACTTGCAGCAAACCAGAAAACTTGGCACTATGTTTATCTTCTAGCTAGAACTCATCAGTCTTAAGTTTTATAATATACTGTGTATATAATCAGTAGAGATTAAGAAAAGTCACTCAATGTCATTATGGATGATTTGGCCCTTCTATAATACTAAAAAGACTAAACAAAGAGAATTTTCCATCCTCACAATCTACTTCCAGTATTGCACATAATGTGAGTATTATGTGAAACTGCTTGATTCTTATCTTCTATTTAAATGTATAGCACGCAGTTACTTGGATCTGATATTTAAAGAATGTTTTTGAATGTGTTTTAATGCTAAAAAGGAGTGAAGATGAGGTGAACCAGAAGAACAACACTCTGAAGCTGGTGAGGGAGCAGCAGGCCCAGCTGTTGGAGTTGCAAGAGGACCTCGAGTCGGAGAAACAGGCTAGAAATAAGGCTGAGAAACTCAGGAGAGACCTGAGTGAGGAACTGGAGGCCCTTAAGACTGAACTGGAGGACACTCTGGACACTACTGCTGCCCAACAGGAGCTCAGGTACTTGTCTCTTACATGCACATTTTATATAGAATAAGTTTCAGTACAGGCGTCCCTTGCCAGTCACAGGTCTTCCACTCGCGCTTTCGATAATTTGTGGTTCAGTCGTGAATGATTTAATGGGAATATTTTGGGGAGTTTTGCAGTGTACAACTAAAAGCACCTCATAGAAATACACTATAGAGTATAAATATACATAAACATATATTGTATATACATTTACAGCATATATATATATATATATAAATATATAGACTTAAATTGTCTACTGCTGATGCTCGCCATTGTAGTATGAACAAGTCGTCTGTAATGTAAAGTAAGAGGAAAGAAAAGGAAATGTGCGATGAAACAACAGCTGTGAAGCATATGCACTTTGTGTAGAAGCTGATACACATACAGTATGTTGGTGAAAGATTGTTATGAAAAGGGAAATCCTGTAGATTTCCACATGATAAGAGAGAAGGCAGGTTATTATATGAAAGAGACGGAGACTCATCTACAGGTACTGAAAGGAGTTATTCATCGACTTTTATATATATATATATATATATATATGAATGGCATGTGTCGCCTGTACTATAAAAGCATGAAGGGCTTTTAGCAATTAGGCAGGAACATAAATGAACACATATTATGTGTTCTGTCTGTCTTAATATTAATAAAACCATCACACATATTCTGCATCCCTACTGTCTGTAGGACCAAGCGTGAACAGGAGGTGGCAGAGCTGAAGAAGACCATTGATGAGGAGACTAAGAACCACGAGGCTCAGATCCAGGAGATAAGACAGAGACATGCCACGGCTCTGGAAGAGCTGTCTGAGCAGCTGGAGCAGGCCAAGAGGGTAACACTCCCCTCTATATCCCCTACCACATATTAATGTGAGCATAATACAACAGATCAATACTTACTGTCTTTGAAAATGTCTAGTTCAAGGCTAATCTGGAGAAGACCAAGCTGAGCCAGGACAGCGCCAACAAGGAGCTGTCCAGTGAGGTGAAGAGCCTGCAGCAGGCAAAGACAGAGTCAGAACACAAGAGGAAGAAGCTGGAGGCTCAGCTGCAGGAGTTCATGGCCAGAGTGACTGAGGGAGAAAGGGCCAAGGGAGAGCTGTCTGACCGCACACACAAACTGCAGGTCAGGCCTGTACATGATATACTGTTTCACGAATCATATCTTTACAACCTTTTTGTGCCTCCTGCAAAATGTAAAATATTGATATTTCTCATAAATGTAAATCTCCGTACAGACTGAGTTGGACAATGTGTCTGCCCTGCTGGAGGATGCGGAGAGGAAGGGTATTAAGATGAACAAAGACGTGACTGGGCTGGAAAGCCAACTCCAAGATACACAAGTAACATACACCTCATATTGTCTCTCAGAGCTGGGGATCCAAATTTATGGAGGCCTTCCATTAAACAGGACAAATCTGAACTTCCCTTTAGGAACTACTCCAGGAGGAGACACGTCAGAAACTCAACTTAAGCAGTCGCATCCGCCAACTGGAGGAAGAGAAGAATGCTCTGCAGGAACAGCAGGAGGAGGATGAGGAGGCACGCAAGAACCTGGAGAAACAGGTCCTCACACTCCAGGCTCAGGTAAAGCCTCCTACAGACGGAGAGATTTTATCAATCTTCTATGTTTATTGCAAGCCCCACAGTGTGCCTTGGTTCTGATAAACTTCGGTACAACATCAAATTTTATGTTTGCAGACTGTACAGTGATAAGACGATGCAAGTCAATAAACCGTCATCAGCCCGTCTGCACCGCGTAGAGAAAAACAATGAAACTATAAAAGAACCGAATCCCGGCGATTATGGCAAAAAACTCTAAATTAGTTACCCATCTTTCATCTGAGACAGCCCAAAATCGCACATTGTATTCTGGGTTTAAGACAGTCTGGTACACAATCACATCTGGGATTTTCTACTTCTTGTCGCCTTCTCTATGACCAATCGTCTTGCTCAAAGATACTCAGGCAGGTACTTTTAAGGAAATGTCCATTGTTTCCTTTCCCTCCATAATTTTACACCTGATGAGATTTGAACCCTCTTCCTTGATGGAGTCTAATCAATTCCTCCCTCTTACTGATCCACCTCGGTCCTGCCTCCACAACCCCCACTGACAACATGAGACATGATTGAGAGTTGAGGTAGCAATTTCCCTTGTAACATTTTGGGGCTCTAAGGTGTCCCCTCACAAGATTCCTCCAGTAGATGGTGCTACAGAGACATAGTTTTCACATTTTTCAATTCATGGATTAGATGGATGACCGGATATCATAGAAATTTAGCCAATCTTTAGAATACAGAACAACAAGATTCTCTCTGTTACACCTTTTCCAACCTCGCAACGCTCTCCAACGTCCACATAGAGTGATGTTATATTTCCAATTGGTCAATATCCACTTGTGTGGGGCACATCTGGGGCTCTCTGATTTCTCACTTTCTGAAACATAGCTTATGTGTCATTAAAGCTGTTACTAGGAAAACACCTGACTACTTGAACTATGTACCTTGAAGTTTCTCTCCTTCATTCCAGTACAAAATGCTCCTAAAAACAATAGCAATCTCACTATTTTGACTTGTTTATGCAAACACACTGACCTCTGCTGGGCAGGATGACCCTCTCTCTCTCTCTTCTTCCCAATATTCTGGGTCTGATAGTACTACGCTACGCTTTTATATTGATTGCAAAAAGGATATGCATTTACCATGTAAAATCCTTTGACACACCCCCTTAACTTTTGACCTTATTCACCCTAACTTTCCAGGTAGGACAAATAAGGAGCTTGTTCCTTTGGAAGTTGTGTCATGTGCTCTTTGGGACCTCTTTAGGCCTTCACTCTGTAAGGTATTCTTAGTTTTGACAGGTGCAACCCAATGTGGTGAATCTCTAGTTTATAGTTAGCTGGTAGAGTTTGATAAAGACTTGACAGTTAGTAATGCATTCAGGAACAGCTGGCACAAACCCAGTCTTGTTTTGTCGTTATAGCTGATGGAGAGCAAGAAAAAGCTTGAGGATGATGTCGGAACCATGGAGGGCCTAGAAGAAGCCAAGAAGAAGCTGCAGAAGGACATGGAACTATCCAACCAGCGCCTGGAGGAGAAGACCATTGCCTTTGAAAAGATGGAGAAGACTAAAACCCGTCTTCAGCAGGAGCTGGACGATCTGACTGTGGACTTAGATCACCAGAGACAAGTGGTCTCCAACCTGGAAAAGAAACAGAAGAAATTTGACCAGGTGGGGCTTCACTTTATATTTCTGTGATTAACCAACAATGCTTTTTTATTGGTGTAATTTTTAAATATCACCATTTAGTCCCCTTGAATGAACTTTTTGGCCTTTTTTAATATAAACAATGCTCATTTCTGAACCTCCTGCCTAGCTGCTAGCTGAGGAGAAGAGCATCTCTGCTCGTTATGCTGAGGAGCGTGACCGTGCTGAAGCAGAGGCCAGGGAGAAGGAGACCAAGGCTCTGTCCATGACCAGAGCTCTGGACGAGGCACTGGAGGCCAAAGAGGAGCTGGAGAGGATCAACAAGCAGCTCCGTGCAGAGATGGAGGACCTGATGAGTTCAAAGGATGATGTGGGCAAAAACGTGAGTGTTTACGCAATAATGATGACTTTTTGAAATCTCAAAACAAAGACTAGCATGCACCATGAATAGATATTTCCTCTGTTCATCAGGTCCACGAGCTGGAGAAGTCAAAGCGTACATTGGAACAGCAGGTGGAGGAGATGAAGACACAGCTGGAAGAGCTGGAGGATGAACTGCAGGCCACAGAAGACGCCAAGCTTCGTCTGGAGGTCAACATGCAGGCCATGAAGGCCCAATATGAGAGGGACCTTCAGGGTCGTGACGACCAGAACGATGAGAAGAAGAGGGCTCTCGTCAAACAGGTGAAAATAAGACATTGATCCTGGATGTAGCATTGAGAAATTTAGCAAGCAGAACTTCCCTGCAGTCAGGTTCAACTGTGTTCAGCAAGAGAGTAAAGTCATGACATCCAATATTATGTCCAAGGTGCGAGAGATGGAGGCAGAGTTGGAGGATGAGAGGAAACAGAGAGGTCTAGCCACAGCTGCCAAGAAGAAACTGGAGATGGATCTTAAGGATGTGGAGAGTCACATAGAAGGAGCCAATAAAGCCAGAGACGAGGCCATCAAACAGCTGCGCAAGTTGCAGGTACAGATTTGGTTTTCATATGCTTACATACGGCACACATACTGGAATTAAAAACGACACTTTGTCAGTACCCAAATCTATCGTTACATTGTCTCGTTTTTCTCTCCACAGGCCCAGATGAAGGACTATCAGAGGGAGTTGGAAGATGCTCGGGCTTCTAGGGACGACATATTTGCCTTATCCAAGGAAAATGAGAAGAAGCTGAAGAGTCTGGAAGCTGAGATTGTACAGCTACACGAGGTAGAGGATACCAAATGGTTAATGTATACAGTTTATAAGGCTGTGGTATTAATTTGTGTAATAGTGTAATTACCCATGCTAATATGTTGACGTCATCCTGCTCTCTCTCTCTCTCCGTAGGACCTGGCATCATCCGAGAGGGCCCGGCGTCACGCAGAGCAGGAACGGGATGAGCTGCAGGATGAGATCTCTAATAGCACCTCTGGAAAGTGAGTTATGCTCACACAGATGACCACAGTCAGATTTGAAGTCTGAGTCTACTTTCAGCGTGTTGTAGCCTCTCTGTCAACGCAATGCTGTGATTAATGTTCGTTTCTGTGTGTCAGGTCGGCGCTGATGGACGAGAAGAGGAGGCTGGAGGCTCGTATTGCTCAGCTGGAGGAAGAGTTGGAAGAGGAGCAGGGGAACATGGAGTTGCTCAACGACCGCTTCAGAAAGACAACCATGCAGGTATAGTGGAACACGGTGATAATCATGTTAATCCAATGCAATCCAACACAACATTTGGTCATAAATAGGCACTTTTACTGACACTGACAGAGGCGGAGTAGTTGATTTCATTTTGAAATACTTTATGAGACATTATTTGTGCAGTATCAAACTTCTGTGTATTCTGTTATTTTGTGCAGTCCCTTTCATGGGAGCGACAGATTAGAATAATGTCTTATTATATGTATACTGTATGTCGACTTTATCTCTATGTGCATGGAATTGTGAACATTTCATGTTTTCCAGCTGTTCAAAATGACGTTGTTAAGGGAGAAGTTGGTTTTGAATGACTTTGGTGATCAAATCCAAGGACACCTGCAATGGGAAATTATGCAGTTCAAATTCATCCCACCAATGAAAAAGCTGAGAAATGGCACGATACTGCTCTGTATTGTAGGATTTTGTGTGGAATCTGTGTGTGTGGTGGAAAGACATGACATCAGCCAGTCACTGCTTGACTTGACACACTTGTCAGAACATGACACAAATTGCTGTATTCACACACACACACACACACACACTCTAGTCCATTTATACATGACTGTTGCATAATTGGAGTGTGAGGAGAGCTCCCTCATGGAGTAAATGCGTGCAGAGGTGTCATACTGTGACATTTAACAAGTTAACTCAGTAGCTGGTGTACTTTGTTTTGTGCTGATATCTACTGGTTTATGTACATCAAGTTTGAAAAAATCTATTTATCGCCTTACTTGTAATATTATCAAAGATTTCACGTTAACGTCAACCTGTTAAATCAGTCCCACCTCCTGCCCCACCATGGTCTTTCAGGTGGACTCCCTGACCACAGAGCTCAGTGGAGAGCGCAGCACAGCCCAGAAGAGCGAGAATGCTCGGCAGCAACTGGAACGTCAAAACAAGGAGCTGCGGGCCAAACTGGGTGAGCTGGAGGGTTCAGTGAAGAGCAGGTTCAAGGCCTCAATCACCGCTTTGGAAGCCAAGATAGCACAGCTGGAGGAGCAGCTGGAGCAGGAGGCCAAGTGAGATTCCAATACTTAAATCATATGCATCTTCCCCCCACCCCTCCCACTCCTTATCCCATGTTTCAATTTTGATTTTCTTCGAAGGGAGCGAGCTGCCGCCAACAAGATTGTGAGGAGGACAGAGAAGAAGCTGAAGGAGGTCTGCATGCAGGTGGAGGATGAGCGCCGCCATGCCGATCAGTTCAAAGAACAAGTAAGCAATGACAATGATGTGTCTGACTGCATTATTACAAGAGATTATTCTAATGTTTTCACTTCCTCAATGTATGTAAGATGGATTAGAGAAAATATGATAACACCTCTGATGTGAAGAAGTCAACTACAACAGCATTTTCCTGCATCTGTGTGTGTGGTTTTTGAAGATGGAGAAGGCGAACTCTCGTATGAAGCAGCTGAAGCGTCAACTGGAGGAGGCCGAGGAGGAAGCCACCAGGGCCAACGCCTCCCGCAGGAAGCTACAGAGGGAGCTGGACGACGCCACTGAGGCCAGCGAGGGTCTGAGCCGAGAGGTTAACACACTCAAAAACCGCCTGAGGTATAAAGGACAGCACACCGCCATCTGCCGACACCGTATACAATATATTAAACCATATTCATAAGTAGTTGTTGCACACAGCATTTCTTACAATCGGCCATACATAGATATATTAGTTGATATCTAGTCCGCAAAGTCAAGTTTTCCCTTCATCTCCTCTTAACGCAGGCGTGGAGGCCCCATCAGTTTCTCCTCCAGTCGCTCTGGCCGCCGCCAGCTGCAGGTGGAGGGAACGTCCCTGGACCTCCTGTCCGACGACGAGCTGGAGAACAAGATCACGGACAACAATGCCAACGAGACACCAGCACCCCAGCCGGAGTAGAACGGGACCGATAGCCGCAGCATCCCAGCCTGAGCAGGGACGCTGTCCTGTCCCTGTGCCCATTTCTAGCACTTAAAGACTCCAGCCTCAATAGATTTGTCTTCTTCCCAAACTTTATTATTTCATCACTCTCCAATATACAGAGCATCCATCTTAGCGGTTTAAATCAGGTTAGTTAGTTAGTTAGCTGAATATTTGTAAATCATCTGCCACGATTGTTTGTTTGCGTATGAACAGAGAATGTGACTGTACACAGGCTTCTTCCACCTGATAGGAAATATTACTTATGACCAGTATTGACGATAGGTTAATCTTGACTTGTAATTATGTTCTTATTGCTTTTGTTCAACTTCAGTCAATCACATGCCATAATATATTTTATCAACTCTGAGAATCTTTACGATCATTTCCATTTACTCCACATATATTCAGTATTTGATGTTGTTTTAAATTGTCATAGACTATGAATTGAATGACGTGGACCTCTTTGAGGCAGTGATGTGATACAATTTAGAATTTCAATTTTCGTCTGTTACTCCGCTTAAACTCTGGATATTTTTTGACCATTTGTGTCTTGCTATATTTTATCCACACTCATGGAAAGCCGAAAACAACATGAATAAATACGATTTATGTATGGATCATGATTTAATTAATGCTATAAAATGGCTCATCAGCAGATCTGCGTGGTCATGTTACCATTTTGTAATTTGTTTGACTCGTTTGTGGCCTTGTCACTCTTAAGTGGGAATTAGAAAACAGCTAAATCTGGTTCATTGAACATTTCTGGAAAGTGCCTTAGCCTTTACCTAAGACAACAGACAGGTATTGCACATGAAAAACACGTGAAGTAAAAATCAACTTTTTATTTCTTATGTATGAAGGATTTGCCTGGTTTTCAAAGCTTTACCATCCGCAGGTTGTTACTTTGGCAGAACTGGCTGTTGACCACCAGATACTCAGCATCTCCTGTTTTTTTCTTGTAATCCTATTTTGTTGTTGTCATTGTTGTTTTTTGTAAAAGACCAATAAAGCTATTCATATAGACAAATTAGAGTGATTCACTGAGTGTCTATTAAGTACTTGCCCATGGGGAAATGTTGGGTCTCTGCAAATTCAAGATTATGGTCATGACCTGCTCTACATGAAAAGCGCCTTGAGATGACCTTTGTTGTGATTAGATAGATAGATAGATAGATAATTAATAAGAGATAATAATGGATGATGGCATGGAGTCTCCTCCTCGGACACCAGCACATAACCCAGGTCTTCCCTGCATTGGTCTGCTGGGGCTGTGGAAGCACTGAGAGGGACAGGAAAAGACTAAACAAGCTGGTAAAACGGATCGCCTCCGTCTTGGACTGTCCTCTGGACTTCATAGAAGAGGTCAGTGAGAGGAGGATGACATCAATCATGGACTACAGCTCCCACCCACTGCATCATACTGTAGATGAAGTAAGCAGCTCCGTCAGCAGCAGACTGCTGCACCCACAGTATCAGACGGGGGAGGAAGAGGAGTGCTACTACAATTTCTAAGTCTTTTGACCTAAAGTAATTCATTACTTTATTTGGGTTGTTACTGTTTTGGCTTTTACGCTTCTTTAAACTTTGAAAATAACCTTATTTTTTGTTCTTATAATAATATAGTTGTAAAATACAATTTGTTTATTTTTTGCTGTTCCTTATATTTATACGTTATATTTAATGTTTTGAAAATTATACTAATGTGAACATAAAAAAAAACAATATTGTATTCAGATATTGTACATTTTTGGTTGGCTTCAAGCAATTTATAAAATAATTGTGATCAACATTGGATTTAGGGGTGCCCTTGGGCCCCAAATATTAAAGACATGGTTCAAAATCTAGGAATTCAACTATTTTTGCTACCTCTGCCTGTGTTCAATAGAAGCTGGAATGGCTGCTCTTCTCGCTCGTCAAAGGATGCTCAAGGGCCACCATCATCTGGAGACTTGGAGGAGGAAATGAGAAAAAAATGAGGTGGTGACAGCAACATCAGCAGCTAAGATGAATGTTCCAAGAACCTCAAGAGGTGGTGTGCAATACAGCGCATCCATAAAACCCTACGGCAGGGAATCAAAAGGAGAATGCTCTTAATGCTGGTGCTGATTCATTTGTGTTCCTGAGTCTCATTTGAGACAAGTTAAAGGAGCCATGTTTCTTATTTTCCTTATTACTTCATATTTATGTTGATTACAAAACAAAAGATTAACTAGTATAAATTCTGTTGACATGGTAATTATCAAAGAAGCCATCGATTCTACTGTGAGACCTCCAACCTATACATGTAATCAATCATTACTCTTCAGAGGTAATTCCTCCATTTAAAAATGGATCCCATCTTCCTCAATTTTTTTTTTCCTCTGTTCCTCTGTATTGTCCATGTTGGCTGTCCAGTCCAGTCTCTCATCCAGTTGCAGCCCCAGGTATTTGTATGTTATATGTAATATAAGACGAGAGAGTGAGAGCGAAAGAATGTATGAAGAAGATAATATGAAAGATTTATAAACACTTTCATATTACTATATTGCAAAAACTCCAATAGAAGAAGTGAGGAAGAAGCAATACAGATACAGATGTATACAGACATAAGCAGATATAGACAGATAAATACAGATATATACAGATATAGATAGATATATACAGATATAGACAGATAAATACCGATATCGACAGATATAGACAAATATATACAGATATATACAGATATAGGCAGATAAATACAGATATATACAGGTATAGACAGATATAGACAGATATAGACAGATGTATACAGATATAGGCAGATAAATAGAGATATATACAGGTACAGACAGATATAGACAGATATATACAGATATAGGCAGATAAATACAGATATATACAGATATAGACAGATATATACAGATATAGACAGATATAGACAGATATAGACAGATATAGACAGATATAGACAGATATATACAGATATAGACAGATATATACAGATATAGACAGATATATACAGATATAGATAGATATAGACAGATAAATACAGATATATACAGATATTACAATTATAATTACAACAATTACAATTCACATTTTGCAGATGCTTTTATCCAAAGCGACGTACATATGAGAATTACAACAACACAAGAAAAGATCTATTCAGTAAAAACAATGACAATAAGAACCACAAGGCTCAGGTTCTGGTTCAAGGGACCTAGTTGCTTCAAGGCAGTGCTACAAGACAGTCCAAGGAGGCAAGACGAGGAGTGCATGTATGCACAGTTTAAGTTGTGAGAAGGTGTTCCCTGAAGAGCTGGATCATCTGCAGAGGCTTCCGGGTGCATGCCGGGAGTCCTGCCAGTAAGGAGTTGCAGTAGTCTAGGCGTGAGATCACAAGCGCCTGAGTTGTGCTGCATGTTTGGACAGATATGGTCTAATTTTCCTGATGTTGTATAGGGAAAAGCGGCACGATTGTGTCACAGAGGAGAAATGTTCCTTAAAGGTTAGTTGGTTATCAATGATGACTCCCACGTTTCTGGCAGATTGTGATCGAGTTAGCTGTGCAGAGTCATACAAATACTGTATATACAGATATATACAGGTATATACAGATATATGCACATATATGAAGATATATACAGATATTCAATTCAATTCAATTCAATTCAATTTTATTTATATAGCGCCAAATCACAACACAAGTTATCTCAAGGCACTTTACAGGTAAGCAGTTCAATATATAGAGACCCAACATTCCCCCATGAGCAAGCACTTGGCGACAGCGGCAAGGAAAAACTCCCCTTTTAAAGGGAAGAAACCTTGAACAGAACCTGGCTCTAGGAGGGAGACCATCTGCCTTGACCGGTTGGGTTGAGAGAGAAAGTGGGAGAGGGTGGGGAGACACAAAGAGAGAAAACAGAGAGCAACTGAAACAATAACAGTAACAAAGATGAATCTGGATATGAGTCCAACTGGAAGCCGTCTTAAACTCCATGTGGACCTGACGGGTGACAAAGCAGAAACACTCCGGGGACGAAGATAAGTTAGTAATATGCAGTAATGGGACATGACTAAGTATAGATGGAGAAGGAGGAAGCACAGTGCATCCTGGGAAGTCCCCCGGCAGTCTAGGCCTATAGCAGCATAACTAGGGGCTGGTCCAGGGTGATCCTGATCCAGCCCTAACTATAAGATTTATCATATAGGAAAGTCTTAAGCCTAATCTTAAACGTAGAGAGGGTGTCTGCCTCCCGGACTGAAATTGGAAGATGGTTCCACAGGAGAGGAGCCTGATAGTTGAAGGCTCTGCCTCCCATTCT